>JARJEC010060637.1:0-26296 GCA_030264575.1 Tachinus sp. AB-2021 | reverse complement strand
TCAATTAGTTTTAGATCAATATTTTAATACCTAACTTATAAAAACGCATTAGAAATGTAAAAAACAAGAATTTTTGTCAATTTACAAAAAGAAACTATGAAATTTATAACAAAATTTCATATAAACTAATTTTTAGATCTCTAAGATCGGCACATTTTGGTTTTTGTTTTCTTAATAAATTCCAAAATACAACAAAACAAAATTATTACTTTTTTCCCTTTAGGAAAAAATAAAAAACCGATAGATATATATAGATATATAATTTAATATTTCGTTGTTTTTATTATACGGCTAGTTTTTGCTACGCTTGCGAGAATGCGCGTTCCGGGATTATTTCATTTAATCTCCGAATGTGATACAAAACTGCAGCCTCATGCGGTTGTGTTATCCGGTGTAGGTAAGGAATCTTTTCCTTTATTATATTTGTATTATTGCGTATTATTTTATCATTTCTGTTAATTAGTAGAAAAATTCCCGGTGTATTGTAATTTTGTTTTAGTAAGGTGAATAAAGCATTAAAAGGGTCCACGTGAGTTTTCTTTTATATAATTTGTTTAAAATTAAAACACTGTATCGCCCAAAAAGACCTAAAACTGAGGAGCCGGCGCCCAAAATTAAATAATTGTGCTACAACTTGGCGACTAAGCGTGGAGCAGTATGACAAATTAAAAAAAAAGGGTGGTGTGACAAGAAGTCCAATAAATGCGTGCGAGAAATAAGGAAGTAAATACGCACAAAGAACAAATGTATCAACAAGGGATTTTATTGAATGTAAATAGACACATTCTCACTGTCAAAGAGATCGAACACGTGCAGCGATCTTTATCAGCAAAGTCATATCTGGGAGCGCCTAGGAGCCGATACGACTTAGAACCACCCAGCATATCATTAGAAGAACTTTGGGACGACAAGGTGCCAAACCAAAGAATAATCCGGTAGCGGAGAATGTACCCATGTATCAAAGTTGTCAGGATATGGAGTTTTTAAATCATAATTTGAGACCTGCGCAAATTCATCAAGATATATGCCATACACCTGCAAATGTGACCCCTGATGATAAGGCAATATCAACAGCACCGTGAGAGTTCAAATTGTAATAAAAATCGTTTTTATCAAGCAGCTGATGCTGAATTTGATAGACTTATTGAAGATATAATTAAAACTACTGTAAAAATGATTATCAATTCCACAAATGAAAAGAATTGTAATAGTAATAATATATTATAATATAGTGTAAGTTCTGACCTTGTAAATTAAAACGAAAAAGATTTTGATTATAATATTTTTAAACATTTGCCTAACTTTGATAATGGAAATAACATACACCCAGTTGACTTTATTGAACAAATTAAAAATGTAGTGTACAGTTTTAATTATCCATTTTCAAACTATTAAACAAAAATTTACCGGTAACACAAAATTATGGGCAGACGCATTCCGACGTTTCAGTCAGTTTTAAGGAGTTTAGCGATGCTTTTACTGGCCATATTTGGGATGAAAATAAACAAGTCCATATTAAATTACGAATTGAATCTGGTAGATATGAATCTGGGTCATATGTACATTATTTTACTAAATATATTGCTATGTCTAGACACCTTCAACCACCATTGTCAAGTCGTGTATTAATTAGGCTAATTTCTAGACACTTCCCGCCGCATATTGCTGTTTTATTAATTGGTGTGGACATTTTGCAAGAAGCGCTAAACAAACTACGAATTGCCGATTATCATCAAACTCGAGACGAATATCAGAGTAACCACATTCCAGAAATTTTAGGGTAAACAATAATAATTCCAATAACCAAGTAAATCATTCCAACGCAATGCGATATAATAGGTCTAAAGGAAATAAGAAGTTATCTTAAATAACGGTTGAGGCAGTCGAGTCAGAGTGGAAGGAGAACTCCCCAACACATCCTCTTTGCATTGCTGTAAAAATTTATGACGAGTTCCCTGTTCGTATAGATACTGGCTCAGAAGTAACATGCATTTCTGGTGATGCTTACGCCCAGCTAATAGATTTTCACAGCCACATTTCAAATTTCCTGGTAACAGGAATGAAGGTTAGGTTAGGTTAGGTTAGCGCCCCCGCGTTCCGCACTCGTCAACGCAGAATAACAAATCAACTGTACCTAACTTTCAAAATTAATAATTTAACTTTTACCCACGAATGTTTACTAATTCCTGATCTTATCTATCCAGTTATAATTGTAGCCGATTTTCTAAGAGGAAACAATGCCCAAATTAATTTACAGCAAGAGACCCTTTCTTTGATGATAGATAAACTCGTAAACATTTCCAAAACTACAAGTATAAACAAAATTAACTTTGTAGACAAATTAGAAAGCCTTAGTAACAAAAAAAAACTTTTTTGAAATAGCTGCTTAAATCGTTTGCATACGTTCTTTCGGATGTGCCCGAAAAAACTGAATTGTATTCTCATGAAATAACACTACAAACGAAGCTCCCTTTAAAACCAAACATTATCCACTTCCTTTATCCCATCGTGATGCTGTTTATAAAGAGTTAGAGAAAATGGAAAAGTGGGAAATAATAGAAAGATTTGCTGATGCCCATACCTAAACCCTTTACTAGCTACATTAAAAAAGGATGGTAGGGTATGTTTAGATGCTCGAAAATTAAATGCACTAACGGAAAAGGATTACAAATCCCCTAATAATATTGATGACATTTGAGAAATCCGTTGCAAATGTAAAATTTAGATCGTCTTTAGACTTATCTTCAGGATATTGGCAGATACCTTTAAAATCTTCCTCGTAGAAATATACGGGGTTTTTGGTAGGAACTCGTTCCTATAGATTCAAAAGAATGCCTTTTGGTTTATGCAATGCGGTTGTATCTTTTTTGCGTGCCATATCAAAGATATTAGGCCCCGAGTTTGATAAATTTGTGAAGACATACATAGATGACGTGCTTATATTATCGAAAACTTTTGAACAGCATATCATTTATCAAAAGTATAAGGCGATTAGGAGAAGCGGGATTAACCGTCAAACTTAGTAAAGGCTCATTTTGTAAAGAAGAGATAAACTATCTTGGGTACATATTAAATGGATAGTCTTTTCAAATTCAAGCGACCGGTAAATACCAAACAATTACAAGCATTTTTTGGTCTATGTAATTATGATAGGGCTTATTATGAAGATTTTTCCGAATTCACACAGCCTCTCACACAATTACTAAGAAAGAAGCAGGTATTGATTTCGGGCGAGTCTCAGGAAAAGTTGTTTTAGATATAAAAGATAAAATGAGTATAGTTATTTTATTGTACCATCCGGATCTAACTCATGATTTTTTTGGCTGATGCCGGCGAGAAAAGTGGTCTCGTATGCCAGTCGTTTACTGCTCGATCGAGAATGACACTATAGCGCTTGTGAAAAAGAAGTGTTGGCAATAGTATAGGCTTTAAAACAATTGTTCACATTTTTGCTCGGTAAACGATTTACTGTATTAACCGACAACCAAGCCTTGACTTACATAAATTCTTGTAAATTGTTGTCTCCTCTATTACGTGATGGGCACTGATCTTACAAGAATTTAATTTGAAATTAAACACGTAAGAGGTCAGAATAATGTCAAGTTCGCTCTTACCTACTCCATTTGAAGGATGTTTTCGTATATTAGCCTAGCGCGACTTAGATCCTGTTTTTCGCGATAAACCGAAACAGTTGGTCCATTTCCAACACAGCGGCCCAAAGATAGTAAAACTCCAGTGAAACACTTTCGCGTAGATTTGTCCTTTATAAGGAATTAGTCTATATGTCGCCTGATGAACCGTACTTGGTAGTGATACCAAAAGATTTTGTACAAGAATGTATACGCGCTTACCATGACTATATGGGCCATTTTGGAGTATGGAAAACGTGGATGGCAATGAAAAAAGACTTATGGTGGCAAAATATGTCACGTGATATTAAACAGTACATAAAATATTGTTCAGTGTGCCAACAAGCAAAATCATAAATTTTACCTCGCCCTCCTCTCCAATCCATTATAGCAAATGGTGTAAATGATATTCTATCCATTGATTTATATGGTCCTACCCATTTCCGCTATTTATGTGTTTGCTTAGATTTATTTTCTAAATATATAGCGCTGTATCCGTTGAGAATGGCTACTACGAATGCTATTTTAAACATGTTAACTTCGGATTATTTTCTAACACTTGGAAAGCCTCGAAAATTGCTTTCGGATCATGGAACGCAGTTTACAATCAAATGACGAAAAACTCTTGAGAATCTTGAGATACAAGTAATTTTTTGTTCGGTACGTCACCCATAAGCCAATTCTGTTTAGCGTAGCATTCGAGAGTTATCTCATTTAGAACTTATTGACACGAGCAACATACTCAATGGGCCTATAAGGTGTGTAATTTTGGAAAAATTTTAAATTCAATTTAACATGAAACAACAGGTTTTACACATCACAAGCTTCATTTGGGCACCGTCCCTGTTAGTTTGGTGCGTAAAGAGCTTTACTACCCTATCACGTTAGTAAAATCACCTAATAGGGATGAGAAACTTATTTTAGCACATGTTAGCTTAGAGAGTAAAGCTGTTAGAAGGAAATTAAGCTACCCAAGTCGAGTGCCTCCGGAATTTGCTGTGGGCCAGTTAGTCTTGCTTAAAGCTAACCCCACGTCTTCAGCGCTTACTAGAGATACAAAAAAAATGTTACTCTTTGAGGGTAGAGTCTTTACCAAATAAAGAAGCAAGTTAGCGATGCGACCTATATTTTGTGTAAACCAGATTCAGTGATGAAACGAGGATCGTTCCACGCCAGTCATTTAAAATTATATCATATAAACGAAGTAGCATTTCTTATATTGTTTATATTTTTTGTATTTAAGCCTTGTTTCTGCGACGTACAGCAACTTACTGCTTGTCCCCCAACTTGACCCCTACTGCTGAACCCTGCGATACCTGTCCGTTGTTTGCTACCTCTTTTACCTTTTCATGGAATTTGCTTTGCATAGATCTCAATACTTAATAATTTTCTTAACACTCCAACTTAATCTGGAAATTATGCTGCAATTTTAGAAATGTCAACTGAAACTTGTAAGTAACATCCAAAAATTACTTTCTGCAGTTCGAAACAATAAAACCATAAATAAACTGAACTTCAGTCTTCATCAGACGTTACGTAAGTAGAAACTGCAGTCACGCAAGGACTAAATAAATTTTGATAGAAAACATAGTAACTTTATTTATAATATTGAATGATTTTTAAAAATCCTTCATAAATGTTTCTGTTAACTTATTAACTATTTAATTCGTCTAAAAGCGGGGTTTTATTTAATTTAATAGTTTAACAATAAATAATGATGTAATTACAAATAATTGTCAAAGAACTAAAGAACTTGCATTGAAAAAATTGTATTAATATATCTTTATATCAAGATTATTTAAATCAATTTCTGAAATATTGATAGATTGTTTAACGGCATTTAATTTATTAATAGTATTCCAGAAAAATTAAAGAAACGTCTAAAATAAAACTGAAAATTGTCTAAAAAATTATTTAAAAAAATACTTTTTAAAATTATCTACCTTCTGCACATTTTTAAAATATTTACTACATTTTTCAATAATTTTTAAAAAACCATTTACATTTTTTACACATTTTATAGGATAGTAAATTGTTTAAAATAATTCTAGACATTTTTATGTCACATTTTAAAGAAACTAAATTGTATTAATTAAAGTTATAATAGAGATAAAACAATGTCTTTATTGTATATTAATTGTAAACTAGGAAATTGTGAATTATGTACAATAATTAATTGAATGTCTTGACACATCATTACAACTTAAATGAATAATTACTATAACAATGCAGTTTTTAAAATATCGATTATATAAATCTTTATTTATATACAAATAAATGTCAAATTTTATATTATATAAATAATGAATAAAATTAACTCTCATAATAACATCTACTTGTTATGGTTTTCTGGGTACATTATTATTGAAAAGTAATTTTGAAATATATTGCACACGAAAGTCCGCTCTTTTTAATTAATTGACTAACCATCCTCTCCTTTTAAGTCATGTTGATCACCAAGACATACTAATAAGAACGAGGTTTTGTTAAAAGCAAATTGATTCGTATTTGTTTACTTAATCGATAAATAATTTAAAATTAAATTTTATCACTTTTTAAAAAAAATTTAATTGTAAATACACTTATTTTCAATTTACAATTACTTCGTATAAACGCTTTATGATTAAAAATTATGTGTCTTCTTCTTAATATTATGTGACTATGTCTAAACATGTTGTGATATAAAAATTTAGTAGTTTTATTTCTAAACTTGTATTATGAATTATCACATAGTAACGCTCGATTCTATCACTACGAATAATTTATAAAGTTGATTGAATATGGTTATGAAGAAATTTTATTACTTAGCCAAATAATTAACTTAAACACTAAATATAGTTTCCACCAGACTTCTGCGGCCTTTGTTACTACAAGCCTCCTATTTGAATAAATAGTTATAATATTTTTTTGAAATTCATTTAATCACTCGTCTGATTGGGGAGCTCGCTCACCCAACTTTCAGACTAAATGACTCATTTTGCTCAAATGGCCATTTTAGTCCAAGTGAAAACTTATTAATACAAATATTTTCTGTTCATTTTCGTATTATTCTTCCAATCTCAAATGTAAAATATCCAACTGGACAATGCTCATTTCCTCTAGAATATAAGGTAGAGTATTTTGTATACTATTCAAATTGGGGTTCATAATGTATTGAACGACACAGTTTGTTTGCCAAGTAGCATACCCCAAGGAGGCCACAGTCGATACTACTGGTATTAAATCAAATTTAATATTTTATCACTTTCGCAATCCATAATAAAATTTAAATATTTGTGAATAACAACATTTGATATGACTAAATGACATTCTGCCAACTTTAAAAAACGCAAAGATCATACATTGTGTTCCGAATGGACCGTATTGTGTTAAACAAAAAACATAACTCGTATTTGTGAAGGGTTCGGTATGAATTTTTAAAGTAAGGTCCGTGAACGTAACCCGCATTTTCGATGCAAAAATATGGTAAAAACTGTATATTTAGTAACTATGTATGCAACCGAATATACACTTATCACATGTGACTTGAATCTGTATTTTAAACCAAAATAGAATTTTTTGAAAAATTTAATTCGAATTATTATTTATATATATAATATAATAATAATATATATATATATATATATATATATTATATATATATATATATATTATATATATATGTAATGAAGCGTACGGTATGACAAGCTGTTAACGCCTGTTAACAGCTTCTCCTAAAAAAGATACTACTTAATCTTAAGCAGATTAATATACTCGAGCTCAAAGAATGACATCACAAATGGTTGATTTGAATTTAAAATTATAATATTTTTTTTATAAATGTGTATTCCTTATAATTTTCAGTTATTGGGCGTCCTCAATATACACACGTGCGTGTATATCTGTTATAGCGTATATAGCATCATTCTTAGATATTCTCGTTAACATTTGCTAAATAGACTATAGAAAACTTGATTTTATCATTACATTGTTAAACAAATCAGAGAGCACCCAAACTGTTTTGCTTTGCTTTTAATCAATATTTGAAAATGCCATAATTCAAAAATAATTGTCGTCTAGTGCGTTTAATATAGTTATTTGTNATTTGTTGACGCGTAAAATGTATGTTACACTTTCACTTGTATACATTTGCTCGTTTAAACAAAACGGCTTAATTTTTTTTTAGTATTTGTAAGAAATGGCGTTTTGTCATGTAATAAAGGTCAGTATAACTTATGAATTGTCGAAATAAGAATCGCGTATTCTATGTTTAATGCAAATTTATTAGAATGAAATGACATAAGATACGTATGTCAGTTCTGACGTTTTTGGAAGACAAGTCATTTACATAATATTATAATGTTATTAGCAACGTTCATAGGCAACGTTATGTATTTCACTAACAACTCTGCTCGTTTGTTAATTATCCAACAAAAACAAATTTTTTTATTAAACTTAAAAGTCATAATTTGACATGTGTGGAAACAGAATGATGGTATATATATATATATATGTGTGTGTGTGTGTTGTGTGTGTGTAAAACAGGTAAGCGTCCATATCTTTTTTATTTGCGAATACTTTGTAATGAAATTTTTATGGATTAAAATACATCATAAAACTCGACTTTATCGCTAAGATTTTCCTGAATATCATTTCCTGTTTATCCGGAAATAACATCTTTTTTTTAATAAAACCCAGTATATTTTAGCAATTTTGGATTTGTTAGTAAATTTTACATAAAATATTAAAATTTTCAAAAGCTAGGTAACATGATCTTGTTTTGAACAAAATGTTAATGAACTTAAAAAAAAAGATATAGCAATAATGTCTAAACACGGTGGGATTATTTGGAAAAATATCATTTTGCCACATTATTCAAATTTGAGTGATTTGTTCGCTTTTATGAATGACATTATGACATATTTAGGTTATAATTTACTTTTATCAAGACCTTGTTATCATGTCATTACGTAAAAGTAGATTTTTTTACTATCAAACGATAACAAAAATATTTCTTTTGTATTAAAAACTTATAATGTTAAAAAATGAGGTTAACAATTAAAAATTTTAAAATATGCCGGGTTTTCCATTTATTATTCAAGAAAAAAGTGTTATTTCCGGTTAAGCCGGATATGGTATTTTTTAAATTTTTAGCGGTAAAGTAGAGACTTTTGATGTATACTATCCCATAAAAATATTCCCAATAAAAAAATATGGATACGTACTTGTTTCAGTTGTCACTCGGTATATATGTATATACCAGGTGTATCAGACCACCATAGGAAATTATAAACACAACTTTTGTTTCAAAAACTTTTTTATAAAGTCAATTCTTTGCTATATAAATAATAATAAACCCTAGAAAAAAACATTTGAACAAATTATTTTATTTTACTTTTTAAGAAGACGCAAAAACTCACCACCGAAGTCGCCAAAGTTAATCATGTTTTTTTTTAATATTAAGTGAAATGTGTCACTTATTTTTAAACTTTATAAATTACATGATTGATCATTGAAATAAAGTTTCTTATTGTTTTTAATTATTTATTGATTTATTTTGCATTTTTTGTTTATTCTTTTTGCTTTTTATTAAAGATTGAGTTATTTAATCAATAATAAAAACGATTTTATTGTAGTTATTCAAAATATCAATAGCAATTATTAATTAAACAACTCAACCTTTAATGAAAAGCAAAAAGGATACACAAAAATGTAAAATAATTCAATAAGACACTTTTTTAATGATCAATTATGTAATTAAAAAATACGAATTTGACCATTAATTAGAATATTTTAATAGCGGGCTAAAAATTTCTTTTCATATAAAACTTCTAGGAAATTGTAGATCCTAGAACCACCCCCTAAAAAACGCCGTATCTTAGCTTGTAGCACTTTTCCTTGCAAAGTTATGCAAAAAAGTATCATATAAAATTTATTTAAAATATATATATATATATATATATATATATATATATATATATATATAAAATAGAAAAAAAAAACCCAACCAATAGCAGTTGAGATATAAAAGATCGGTCTTATCTCATGACACAAAAGGAAATTTCAGTGGAGATTCGCTGTTCGGGATTAAAGGAGAGCAAATAATTAAAAAAAATGGCCTGCTAATAGATTTTGTAAATATAAGGCACTTTTTGAGCCAGTTTATGAGCAGAAACACATTCAAACGGGGGCTCTGTGAGCAACAAAATAAAATTGTCTGTTTAAGACAAGTGAAAATAATTAAAAAGTGAATTCATGTTAATATATTGAATATAAAATATTTCTAACATACTGTACAAAATTGTAAAATCCAGGAAGATAATTACTTAAAAAAGGTTACTTTTTCAAGATTTTGTTTTGTTTTATTTAAATTTGGGCATCAAATCAATGAAAGTAATCAATTAAATACAAAATATTTATTAAAAAATGACCATACTAAGAATAAATTAACAAAAATTACACACCTAACGTACACTTAGTTAAAATTATTTTTGTAAATGAAAGAAAGCTTGCCTTAACATAACCTAACTTAATGGCATAATACCGCCTTTACTTATTATGAGCGAGTTTGATATTACAACCAAATAATTTAATAAGTATTAAATACAAATTTGAAACGTGTAATTTTACCTTGTGTAATTTTTTTACAACTAATCAGAATCTGTATATTTAAAAAAATCGACCAATAGAATTGATTTGTTGTGATAAAAGCGACTATCAAGAGGTCGTATTAATCGATAAAACCGCACCTTGCTTTGGCAGAAATAGACTTTGATTTCGTGATATCGATGTCATTTAAAATGTTTGAATAGAATCTGACAATTAACCTGTACTTTTACACAAAAAATGTGTAAAAATAAAGGATTGTAAGCTTACGCGACGATATATCTATCCCTCTTTGTCTAAGTTTTCCCACGCTTACGTCAAGAGCCTCGCGGGTTGCCTACAACAGCTCCGACAGATGGACCCAGAAACGAAAACTATTTTATAATAATGGAATTTGTTACAGAATATATACAAAGGCTTAACGTTCATAAATATTTTTTATGATTTACTACTTCAAAATTCAAATTAGAATAAATTAGATTTGTGATATTTAACTGTTCATTAGAAGTAGCAATATAGGTACGTTTAAATATAATATAATATTTAAGTATTACAGTTCAACTAAATTAATAATAAATAATCTTTTTTATTTCTACCGTTGAGTAGAACTAGTTAATAATAATTATTCTGGATGCGATTTTATGAAAATAGATTTAGTGGAGGATTAAATAATGGGATATTGGTGGAATAATACGTAATAACATCAAATATAACAAATGTTTGTTTTACTTAAAATAATATATACGAAATAAATGACATACATAATAATTTATTATAAAACGTAAAACGAGCGAATTCCCCAGCGTGACGTCATGCACAACAAATGTTAATTTTGACACACGTTACTAGCACACCATATAATCCGAATATCACGATTGACGTATTAAATAATAAGGTATGTTTTATCATTTGACATTAAATAACAAATGAATGATTATTAGACGTGAAAAAACTTCCTCTAGCTTTTTACAATGCAACAACAATTGTTTAATTGCTGATATAGCATTGTAAAAATCTGCAGGAGTTTAATCAGTAATAATATTCACACTAGGTGCAGCAAGCCAATTAATTGAGAAAGTTCAGTTGTCATTGGTTGAAATTTTCATTTTAATTACATTTGATTGGCTTTTAATCTGTAAGGGAAATAATCACGTTTCATCCTTGTATAAGTAGTCACTGTGAAATTTTGTCTATGTGTAACTATGTGCGTGTGTAATTTTGTCCATGCCTAATTTTAATTTTGTACGTGTAAATTTGACGCGTGTAATTTGTCCCATGTAATTATGTTCTGGCATATATATTCTTGAAAATTATTTTAAAAAATCATTCAATAACTTATTATAGCATTTAGAAAATTGTTAGACTACTAGAATGTAACACGTCGTGGATATCCTATTTATATGTTCAATTATACATAGTACTATTTTGTATTTTGCCTACTGGCTATCAACATCGAGGTACTTTGTATCTATGTATGTAAGGATGTATATGTGTGTAACTCATGAAATTGGTTTATAATAAAATAAGGTTTGCTATTTTTAATTTGGCTGCGATAATTAAAAGTTAATTTCAAAATCGGCAAGCCCTTTACTTTACGTAGACCTCTATTGAGGACTCTGAGATGCCGTTGAGATGTCACCATTAACTACATAAATGGTTAAGATGTCCAAAAGTAAAACACTCCAATTAAATATTTATGTATGTATATAAAGTGTGTCAATCAATTATTGTATTTATGTATGCCTTGAAAATATTATTCGCATATTAAAATCAATAGAAACTATAAATAATGCATTGTGAAACAATAAAATTATAACTTATTGAAAATGTAATATTATAAAGTTTAATAAAGTACAGAATATTATGAAGTATATTATTTATTAGCCAGTTGCATCTGTCATCGAACAACGTATTACGTGCTGACACGCCTTTGTAAATGTATAAAATCGGTAGTATACAACAATGCTATAAAAAAATGTGCATTAATTAAATAATAAACATAAATTAATTAAGTAATTAATTTGCTCTAAACCATTTATTTCAAAAATTGTTCTAAAATTAAGAAGCTATTGAAAATATGTGAAGATTTTGAGAATATTGCATTATTCTACACTATACAACGTAATGTAATATTACAATAGGTGTAAAAAATGCCACCTTATTTGGAACGTAATTTTAATCTCATATGAACATAGGTCATATATGAGTGTTTTTAAAATCGGCTTAGGATATAGTTCGATCATTTTGAATGGTGTATAAATTTGTCAAGATGATTTAACAAAATCAAATGTTTAAGATTTAATGGTTTGCACATGTCATGCTTGCACTCGAGCAAGGAAGATATTTTCAATAACTGCTATAAGCCTATAGGCAATAAATGTTAAATATCCATTTGTGTATTACATATTTTTTTAAATTTTTATCAGTAATCCACAATACACTTTAAGGAATAAGTAGCTATTAAATTTTTTTTTTTTAAATTAATCAAAATGTTCTATTTTTTAAAATAACGCGGAAATAGTAACCGTTGAATGTAAAATATTCTAAAAAGTCACTTCAAATATCTCGATAAATATTGACTTTAGAGATATAAGTCTAATACAAAAATTTAAAGAAGATTATAATATATAAGCATTTCAAAAATAATATATTAATATAATTTACAGTTTATATCAATTTGAATAACAAACTTGACGTTACTTCTGGTCAAACTCTAAGCAGAATTGTCAAAATATTTTTTGAGTAAATAACTATTAAGTAATAAAGCAAGTTTAATTAACAAATATTTGTGTTATCTTTCAAAATATTTGAGTTATAGCTTAGGACAATTTTTCGAAACACTCCGTATATGATTATTTTATTGATATTTATAGTGCTGCAAAACGAGTGATTTATAAAAGCTTGTAAACTAATAATAAATGTATGCGAAAGTTAAAAATGTAACAAAATTAATATCGCCATCTCTGAAATGTTTTAATAATAATAATAATAATAATAAATTAAACAATCAACAAAATACATGTAATTAGCCAACAGTAGACGATGAAGAAAAACAGGCAAATTTCCGTAAAAACAGTTCTTACAGCATCAAATGTTCAAGCAGATAACCTATATTCGTCGACAACTTATGCTTCTTGTAATCAGGATGAAAGTGAACACCAGACAGATGACGCACGTAATAGTAGTCTTGTTCCAGAGAATAATTGGCATATACCGTGTGTCCAGTTTTAACCTAGAACATATCGATTTACATGGTGTATCACGTTTTTGCAAATTCTTACTTGCCAAATCAACTTACAGAGAAAATAATAGTATTGTTAAAAATATGATTCTGCATGAAATGATACTAAATAATCTTTTTATGATGCAATTTTCATTTAAAAGCTGTTGTTTGTTGGTAAAAATAACATGCCACATAAAATACCAGAATGCTATGAATAAAATGCTAATATCGAAAACTAACATTATGCAGTAATGTAATTGTTTGCCATTTATTTTGATAAGAGATTTAATACTAAATAATACCATTTAAAATTGTAATTTACAAATTAGCAATATTTCAAATTTTATTTATTTTATTATATTATTTTTTAATACTTTAATAATAACTAAACAAGTATTTATTATACAAACTTGACTGAATATCACATAATGGTCAAACAGAAAAAAATATGAAAAAATATGTTATAAAAATATTTAAATCACTTCGTACAATAGTCTTCCAGTGATTAACGCCACGCTGCAAATATTGCTTCAATTAAAAAGTTAATATTTGGGTGGCGTCTTTTTTTAATGCGGGGAATGCCTTTGTTATTAATAAATTCAAGTCACTTTTCGAACTTAAATTTCTATCAATTTCAAATGGACCAACAAAATTATTATTAAAGATAATTAATATATGGGCATGGGCGGACTCATGCCCATATATTATTTTTTTGAATATACTGAGTTCTGTGGGAAATAGTAAATCTGGGGCTTAAGCCTAATATCGTGTGTTTTGTATATTTGATTTTCACTATTTAAAGTAAACGTACTCGTTCGTAAAACAAATGACCGAGAGCGACGATTTTCATCAGCACGCTCTTGCATTTCATAAGAGAAAACACTTCTATTTTTTCATCAACCACAAAAATATCTTGATAACACTGTGGCTTATAGGGATGATTATTTTATTTTTTTAATATATTGGATATTTGATAGAAGGATTCTTTTAACTGTATAATAAATATATCACATGAATACATTAAAAAAAAATCCTTCTATTCCATAATCAATTTTATCCCATTTCCAATTCATTTCTCATTAAGTTATTATAATTCACACTTTCACATTTTTGCACTCATCCAAATCTGATATTTGTCTTTTTATTTTTGTAACATTATTTTGTAGTGCTGAGAACAGTGATAGTTTTTTCACCGAAACGTCCGCAAGTTCAAATAAACTGAGTTATGCATTAATGGTCCTCTATTGGCGCATACCCACCTCAAAATTGTTAATAAAAAGACTATAACACCACTTTAATGTAAAATAATTTATTTTATGTTTGGTGTCTATTGACATTATGTTAGAAAATTAAAATTTTATGTCAACTAACAAAGGTTGTATTATACGGAATGATCGTTGTGATGTGAGATAAGAATGCGAGATGTCCTATTCTTATAAAAGACAAACTAACATTTTTTGTTAAACTTTTCCTTTTTATAATAAATATTATAATTGGTAGATTATACATGCATTTAATAGTGATTAAAACCAGAAATGTTTACTTATGGCACAAACATAGTTATATATTTCCATAGTAATCAGTATGTAATTAATTAATCGTAAGTAATTTTCTTTTTATACATAAAGTCGGACGCAACTTTCAAAATATTAATTTTAATAGAGTTCAATACATCCAATCAGTTTCTACGGATTTGTTTTGATATCTGCTCAATGTAAATTAGTTCGATATTTTTTCAAAAGGCAATGAGATCTAGACGCAGTCGACTTTGACCGGATTTAAAAATAATTCTTCAATTTGTATAAGTAGTTTAAGTATTACTTATAATAGATATGATTTTAATATTAAATTACGTTTTTGTAACTCGTTTCAATTATTTATATTCAACATAAATGATGCACCACACGCACATGTATTTTGATTTAATAGATATAATTATAATTGCGTAATTTGGTTTCCTTGAAATAGTCTCAGTTATTAAATAAATGTAAATTAGAAAATTTAATTTTCTGGCTATTCCTACATTGACACACTTTCAATAATTTGTTCTAATAATCTGGAAAAATATCATTCCTTATGTATTTAACTATAATTGTCAAAGTCGTCAATACTGTAATAACCTACTACCTACTACTACTACAACAACAACTACTACTATCTATTATCCGACGACAATGTATGTTTCATAATGGATATTATTTAATAGCAAATTTATCCAAACGTAGGATGTAAAGTTGGTCATGTTTAAGTTTGATTCAACCAGTTATTTGAAAAAAATCTAATTTGAAGAATTATTTAGAATTTTTTTGTGGAAAATTTTTAGACGGTTTTTACATGTTGATATATTTTATGTTATAATAGTTTTATGTATTTTTATATAAAAATAATTAATAGAGATAAAATAAAATTGCTGATGATAAATTTTGCATAGACCAATATTTTTTTCATTTAGAAAATTTAACAAAATCTATTTTATAATTTTTTCTATAATCCTTATTATAGAATAATTTTCGCATGTGAAATATATTTATATTGGAATATTTGCAAATTCATTAATTCTTTTAAAGCCTTTGTAATAAATATTAAGAAGAAACGTAAAGCACAGCTTGAAGAACATACAGAAAAAAAGCTGTGTGATTTTTTGCAAATAGTCTCCCCAAAAAATAAAGCATCTAAAGCAAACTAAAAAGTGTGATTTTTCAGTATGTCTACAGCAAGAGAACTAAAACTTAGAAGATAGCAATTGTAGCATAAGAGCTTAGAGCAGATAATATAACAGAGAGATAATATAACATCAATGGGATAGCAAACCATTTTATCAAAAACACTAGGATAAACTCTACTGCTTGAAATTGGCTGAAAGTATTCTATTTTGTATCAGAAGCAGAAGGGTTTTTTGCACGATAGAATAATAATAAATAATAACCTACCGACATTTACGAACACGAGTTTAGTCGCGCGATCTACAGTTGTAGACCAAATTAATTTAATTTTAAAAAGTATGATTATTTAAACAAACTTATTTATATAAAACACTTTTTCATTAAAACAATATAAATTTTTAATTAAAACGATTAAAATAGTATATTATAATACAGGTTTGAGAAAGCAGCGATTCAAGCACGCCTTTGAAATTTCGACAAGAGTCCCGTAGCGGTGAGTGGAGGAACAAAAAGTGCTGAATACTACAAAATACTACAAAAACTATTGAAAACTGTCAAAGACAATGTACCAAAAATTATGTTAAAATTTACTTTAGAAAAACCATTAACAGCCAATGAAATTTTTACTATGTGCGACTAAATCAATATAATTGACAATAGCTTTACTAAAAAATTAAATCAAATTATATGCACTTTGCTCAAACTTTGGTTTGCGCAAATGCAGATTGCACAATTTCAGTTCTGTCACTGTTTGCATTATAAATTGGAAAACTTTTTTATACATTTCCCGCCAATTTTGCAGTATTTAAAATTACAACAATACTAATGACACATAAATTGGAAATAAAGTTTAACATCAACAATAATACTCATATGAGAATATCAACCATTTATGCATTAATATCAAAACTTACATAGCAAATTTTGTTATTTATTTATATACAAAGTTATTAAAAATTATAATTACTTCTACAGATTAGTTTTTTTATATATCATTCTATAATTTAGCAAAGCCTTTTTACAAGTAAGTTGCCATTTTCTAAGAATTTTAAAAATGCTGAGATATTATAATTATAAGGATTAACGATAATTTTCCGATCGCTATTAATTTTATAAATTTTTGTTTTTCTAACTATGAATGCAAGATAATATCATTATCAGATGAAGATTAAGATTGTGGTAATAAACTTGCATAAAATTGTTGCATGACATTGCATGATGCAGAATGGTGCAGAGTTAACTTGAAAACGATATTAAACTAATTTAAAACTACAATAATTTTGTGTCTATATTATATTGATATAAATTGGAATTAATTTAATAATTAAGCTATTATTGATAAAAGCGCAAGAACTTGCATTTAAGGTGTGACGCCGACGCCGCTATTGTTTTCTTGTAGAAGTGGAATCATAATTGAATCATATATCATTGCATACAATAAATTATTATTATAAATATATGATTAAAAAAAACAGTTGTAGTGAGTCAAATACAAGTTAATATTAATAATCGTCGGTAATTATAACCAGGAAGTCAGGTTTTATTGAAAATAAATTCTTGTATTTATTTTAAAAATAATGTATTTTCAATAAATAGAAGTTTCAAAATTGATTTTAAATATTATATTAGCATCTTAATTTGCGTAATATTTATTTTATGTTTTAAAAATATCAATTAAATGCGTAAGCAAAATACTCAATAACGACAATACTGAATTCTGGTAAGTAAATGTAATCAATAGTAACCTTGAAAATGTGTTCCAACCAGTAATGTTACTTTTAATTTATTTATGTTTATCGTTTTATGTCATTAAATGATATAATAATGTGTGTTTAAATCATTTAACGTATTAATTACTAAATGAAAATATGGTTATTAATTAGTAATTTTAAACCAATTTTAAATGATTTTTATTTTTTTTTTAATTTCTAACTTAATGTTGTGTTTTTATATACGCGAGTTGCTTACAAAAACAGCTAAAGTTTGACTTAAGTATTTTTAGGAGTTGTGGTATATATCACCAATCCAGATATAGTATAATTGGCAGAACCTTCATTGTGTTTCTCTTTCTTTTCTTCGGTCTTTTTGCAGATTTTTGCTTGCTGGGATAGATATGTCGATGAGGTGAGCGGTTTTGTTTTTTTTTGTGAGTCCATACTATATTTGGGCGGTTGTGAACAATTTGCTTCTCGGTTTGTATACTTACATCGTAGAGAATCTTGTGTTCATCAATTCCAACTATGGCTTTTGGGGTTTACGAATAGTATGGTGTTTTGTCTTTATCTGTTATAAGGATTGTATCGTTTAACATTGTTTAGTGTATAATTAAAACTACTTTGTTGTGTCTTTCTAAGTATTTTGTTGGTGTTTATTTTTCACTCGATGTGTTTGTTACATTTTCGGCATTTGCTTGTTACGTTATTGTTTTTATGATATATTTTTCATAGTTTCGTCATTTTATAACTTAATCTTGTATTATTATTATTACCATTATTATTATTAATAATGTGTTGCTTATTTTAAGTATTTACAAATTTTAAAGATTTATATCTATCAATTATTATTAGTTAGTTAATCAACAAGCTTGTGAATGGAAGCGAATAAAAGTTATTTTAATGAGTGAGCGTAGAAAGCGCGCTAATTATCGAGATTATTAGTGTTGATTACAATTTAATTTAATAATCTACAATTATCAAAATAGCATTAATATTACCCTTGACGTAAAATAATTTAAAACTTAGTATTATAAATATGTTTTTAATGGCAATGAATGCAAAAAACGGAGCTATTAACGTTCTCCTGTCAATGCATTAGATAAAGCATTTAATAAATGATCAATTTAAATAGCTATTTTTAGTACAAGCGAGTAAAGTGCATCATTAATTAAACACGAGACTAACATGTGAGCGCATGGGCCGCGCAGCGGTGAGTGCTCCAATTAGACGAGTGATCAAAGCACTTTATTTATGTTAGGCCAGTCAATGGGGAATTTAAATTATAAAATATATTAGGTTGCATTTTCTTTTATTGTTTGCTAAGAAGTTTTCCTCCAAGCCCCGAACTGCAAAACCGAGGTAAGGGTGATTTTTTAGATCTCGGCTTAATGTTAATGTCACGATTTGTCAAACTGTTTTTATGGGATACTGCGTTATTGTAAGTTATATTATTAGGAGTTGAAGAACGTCATTTTCTGTTCAACCCAAGATTGCGAGGCGACAGCCCAGGCGGCTAATTGAGAATATATATATATATATATTCCACTTTTTTTGTAAAGTGGCAGGTTTTAGTTACGCGTGTTAAGATATGAGTTCAAATCACATGTGTAGAATGTGTATATTGGATTGCATACACACTTGCTAATTATACATACGATCTTGACCGTATTTTTGCATTAAAAATACGGTTTATGGTTTGAAACACGAATAATATTGAAAAATACATAATGAAGCCCTCGGAAATACGAGTTACAGTCGTAGGCAACACAATACGGTCCATTGAAAATACAATTTGATAGTTGATATGTCATTTTGGTTATATCAAATTTTGTTATTGCTGAAGAACACAAATATTTAAATTATAAATTGTGAAAATGATAACGACAGTGAAAATAGTATACAAAGTACTCAATAGTTATATCCCGAATGCATGCCAAATACGCAAATATTTTTACGAGTCCTCAAAGTACACGAATAAAAATGATCAAGGTGTTACTTAGCTAAATTTTAAATAATATTAATTATGAAAATAATATAATTAATAAATACAAAGATTGGGGGCCGGTAGCCTACAAGGGTGAAGGGCTGGGTTGTATCTAAAACAAGTCAAACAGGGCGCCACGTAATTTCACCAATCTCAGATAATTATATCATTCAGCAGTTTCTCTCCAAAATTACAAAATCGAGATACAAATTTTGATATGCCAACATTTAATTTATATAGAAGGAAGTAAAAATTAAGCAATAAACATACACATATATCGATAATAAATAAACACATATTGCATTGAACATATAAATTCATAATATAAATAAAGATTAATGATTGCACTAATATTTTAACAGTATGAACTGTAATGCTTAAATATAATAATAATAATAATAACCTACTGTTAATAAATGTAATTTAAGGAAATTCAAACAACAATTAATTTCATACTTAATGAGGTAATAAAATAAACAAATTGATATCAAAACATTGGAAATGAATATGATTAACAAAACACATATATTTTATTTATAACTTATATTACTAATGTTGTGTTGTTGCGTTCACTAAATTTCCCAACGGTAGTCTCGGCGAACAAATGGAGCAAGCAGCCTGCTGTTGAACAGCCGGGACGGAATCCGCGTGTACTCTCAACGGATGAATTATGGCAGCGGGATTTGTGCGGGAGCGAGGGTACCTCGTGTGTATTCCTTCCTTGTATTTGCACACTTATTTCGGGGAGATGATATTAATTATTTATTACCATGACGTAATAAATTAATTATAAGCGAATACAACAAAAAGTCGTGTGAACACGTGAAGCCTAAAAAACGCATTATATATTAAATCGCAAATAGAACGTGATAATTTCTTACCTTAGATAGTATGTGGCTTTGTAGTAAATATTTTCTCATTTTGATAGACTAGACGATATGACTGAACCACTGGAGATCTTCGGCCTAAGAGCGAATTTACGTATCCGATTTAATTTACAAGTTAATTAAACGCATTAATAAAAAAATATTGTTATGGGACTTTCTCCTTAAAAGATTTAATTCTCAATTCCTATATATATATATATATATATATATACACTTGGTATGGGAGGGAGCTGGCTTATCAATAGGATAATTAAAATTGGGAGTAAACGTCTGGTTTTAATATTTCTAGGAAATATGACATTAATAGTGTTTTTGAAAAGCATGTTTATTTAAGGAATTCTTCGTAAATTTTATTAAATGAAATGAAATTGAATATTAGTGTGGTGCTATTAAAATATGGCAAACATAATAAGGCCGATCCATAATTGCGGTTAAAAGGTGCTACCGATAACAGATGTCAAACTGCATATTTACATAATAATATTATTTATAATGTTTCATACTTATCATAGACAAATCCATTACAATACATATCAACATCGAATTTATCCAGGCATATTTTAATGCCTGTCTGACACTATGCAATTATTATATCAAATGTTGTACAGTTTTATTTTTTTACTTTAGTCAAAATTGTTATTAATAATTTTTCTATTTCAAATTTATTTATCGCTTGTTTTTGGTTATTACTATATATGTTGGAGTCCGCGGAAATTTATTCTCTTCTCCAGCGCTGCAATAGTATAACTCAAATTAAAATAATATACAAAAACAATATTATATAACAATGAAACAATTAATAAAAATATTTCACTTAACCTTTCGTTTTTTTCATATACTAGAACTAGAAGCATTCTTTTTATATTTTGATAACCTACAGATGGTTTATAGATAGCAATATTACAAACAACGGAGACGGGGGAGTCTTTCTCACACAGCGCGACCGTATACAATAGACATGCATAATAAAAGATTTTAGTTACAAAAAAGTGTCCGGATACAAAATAAATAAACTAATAAATGTATGTGTAATCTGCACAATTTGAGGTTGATATCTTTTAATTGTCTTACTTCATAGCCAATTAAAACATATCAAGAAGTATTTTTGCAAGTTTTATAAAGATCTGAGCAGGTTTTTCATCATTTTACCTCGCATAAGTATTGAAAATGAACAAAATTAAAACTATTGCGGATGGTCGCGCTGTGAGAGAAAGACTCCCATCGCCAGAATGCTTCTAGTAGATAAAAAAATCAACAAAGAAATGTCAACTTATAATCAGTTGCGCATGTTTTACGAAAAGTGAGGAAAATGCTGATCGCCATGTTAAAAAATATTTTTATTAATTGTTTTATTTTTTAATTTAATTTATTTTATTATAGCGCTTTGAAGAAGAGAATAAAATTCCTCAGATTCGAACATGTATAACAATAATCAAAAATAAACAATAAATAAAATGGAAATAGAAAAATTATTAAAACAATTTTAATTAGTGTAAAAAATAAATAAATACAGTAATAAACAAAATTTCATATTAACCGTATATTTTTATTTTTTGTTTAATTTCATTTTCTCCAAGCCCAGGAAATTAATTTTACGTATAAATGTATACGAGGACTTATACCCTTATTCGGTTTTCCAAACGACGAATAACTATTCCTTTTTTTAAACAGAAAAAGATTAGGTTGGTAATAGTTTTCGATCAAATGTCACAAAGTAGTTCATTTTATCTGCCAATTTGGTGTGGAATTTAGTAAAGTATTAGTGTGTACATTTTTTGATATTTTTTTCATTTATTACCTTGTACAATATTGATGCTGGAAGCTTGGATCCAATGTGTACCGCTTCCTTTAAGGTACTTGTAATTTTCATAGATAACCTACAAATAAAGTTTGTATTCATTTCTGACAATTATGTTTTGACGTTTCGAACGAACCAATAAGACGCGAGTATAGTTTCCTACGAGTTATCTGACGGTATCTGACACGACGGTATAAGTTATCCAAGATCCGGAAATGGATTTTGCAATAGATGGATAGGCGCCATTTAAAATAAGTCTCTCCATCTATTGCAAAATCCATTTCCGTGGGTTATGCTTAGAATAACACAATGCACGCTTTATCTGACGTTTGTAACATCGTGCCTAAATTGCGTAAAATTCTATTTTTGACAGGCAAGTAGCCTTCGTCTCATACAAGCCGGGCCACTCAAATTGCAACTAAATAGGTCCGGATTTTTATTTTTTTTTTATTTGAGGAAAAACTTTTGAAAGGCACCGCTAGAGTGCGGTAGTGTCGCATTCTTCCCTTTTGGGACATTCCGGCTAAATAACCTCTTCAGAGTTTGCAACATTGTTGCATGCTTCCCTGCCTGTGCAGATAGGAGATGGCTTTAGATTGGTGCTATAGGCGTGAGTTTAGATATGGCGAGATGAAACCGCGTTATATCAAAGCTGGCCTCGTCGGCTGCTGCCAGGTTTAATCGAATTTGTCTGATTGCTTCTGACAGGTATGGGTCAGAAGTGTTCGGAGATGTGGCTTGGGAGAACGTTGTGTTCTATCTAGTTTGGGACTGGCTCTGGGCTGAGGCCGGAGGTTGTTGCATCTGGGCGGGGGGTTTGGGATTATTGCTAATAATATAGCGTTTGGGTTTGGGAGGTAGGCGTGCCTTTAGTCTTTTGTAGACCTGGCAGCCTTTGTAGTTGGCAGTGTGAGCGGGAGACCTGCGCATTTTACGCAGACGAAGGGGGAGTTGCATCTGGAGGCCGTGTGGCCGTACATTTGGCATCGATGGCATTGACCTTCAAATCCTTGAAGGTCGTAAAGAGAGCGTAGGCCCTTTTGTCCCGGAGGACGATCGGCTGTGGGTGGCAGAGGGAACCCTGAGGGGGTGGGGGGCGCCCTAATGAGGCGGTGAGATCACGGCGAGTTGGCTTATGGTGTTGCGTGTGCCCTTTGAAAAGGGGGCTTTGTTTGGTTGGCCCGGAGGCAACGTGGTGGAAGCGCTTGGCTTCAAACGCGGGGGCATACAGTTATTGGCTGAAGGCCTAATTATTGGAAGAGGTGGGAACTCGTTTTGTTCCTCTTTTTTCTTGACGGCGTCCTTTCACCCTGGTGAAAGATCCGTCGTCCTCATCGACAGTGTCGAAATCCATTGACTTCACCGTCGAGGTGATGGATGCGGCATCGTCGGAATCGTTTTCGATATTTGACTCGTCGGATGGAAGCGGGGAGCACATTGGGGAGTCGAGTGGGGAGACGGCTCGCGGTTTCAGGGATTCCTGCGTCGGTCCCGTCCAACGCCGAGTGCATTGGTCCCTTGGTGGTTTCCTGGGAGCCGTTGGCGGTTTCAAGGTCGGTTTTGAGGGCTGATGCCACAGCCGCAAACATAATCGAGCACTTCCGCTCAAGGCCTGTTGATTGGCCTTGGTCGCCTCCATTATGGTGTTGAGGATGGACTCCATACCTTCATCAGTAGATGCGCCGCAAAGACTTTTAGTATTGCGACTCTTCCGCAAAAGCCCCTTGGGTGGGGCCATTGCAGGGATCTGAAAAAAGTTGTACTTATTATACTTAAATTTTTATTAGTAGATTGTATGATTAGAATTATTTGAATCCGGAGATTCAAATAATTTGCATTAATTGCAATAAGAATTGCAGTTCTAATAAATCATCCCTATCGCTGCGTTAACATCTCAGCAGCAGACTCGGACTCACGCGGTTTGATTGATTGTTCACTACAATGCTGCATGCTATACGATTTTCTCTTAACATATAACTGCTATGTTGTCCAGTTCCATCGGTTCGTTTATCAATTTCAGATGAAAATCAAGCTTTAACATGAACTGAACACATTTCTTCGTATATTATATGAATGCAATGTCATTTTTATAAAAGAAATAAAGAATTTTATTATTATTATACAGCATACTCTGCTATATTTACTACATTGCTATATTTTTCCAAAGATAAATATAATCTACACTTGATATTACCAAATAACAGAACCATAGCCATAGTCATAATCCTGAATAAAACATGATAAAATGCAGAATCTATAATCTCTGCATTGCTATATTTTTCTAAAGATAAACATAAACATAATCTACACTTGATATTACCGAATAACAAAACCGTCGCCATAATCCAGAACAAAACATGACAAAATGTAGATTCTGAGACACGCCGCATGCGCGTATCAATTACAGGCTTAATAAGATTAATTATTAATAAGCCTGTTACAGGTATAGTAACCAATGTGGCAGTTTAAATTTAACCTATAGTTAGGGTGATTTAATCCGCACCTTGAGTATGGTGCAATGCAATAACTTTTGGTTAAAATTTTAACTGTCAGTGGTGCAAACGGGCTTAAATCAATACCAGTAGTAGGATTTAATGTGTAAAAAATCGGTTGCCAGTTAGGAGTCAACAATTTTATAATTTTAGAATTACGACAATATAATAAAAATTTTGAAGTGCTTTAGTAAAATGTTAATTTTTAAATAAAAAATTCTAATACTGAATAAATTTATAAAATTTGTAATAAGTAAATATTTTTTTAAATTGGTTAAATATGTAAAGATATTTCAATAAAACTTAAAATTTTGCCACAAACATTAAATAAAATATACAGGGGTATATACAAAGTATTTACCATGGATGTCTAAGAATTCGGATCAAAATAAATAACTCACAAAACACGTCCATTTTTCTTTTGAGGGAGACCTCTTCTGACATATAGTTGACATGTGGCCGTTCCCCCAAATTTAATTAATTAAATTTAAAATTCACTAAATTAGTATAAATAATAATATTGTGTGCAGTTTTTGGTTTTTCGTTTAAAATAATTAGTAAAATATTTTAATTATAGAGTTACATTAATTATGATTAAAATTTCAAAATTAAATTTTGTTATTAGGAAACAAAACACGATCTGATAATTGTAAATCTGCAATTTTTAAGCTTTAATGGTCTATATTACACTCTCCAAAACTCAAATCTCAAAGTCCAAGGATAACGGCAAAAACGCCTGATTCTTCTTAGTTGGACCACTTTGTATATATAGAAATATCTCCAATTTTCTTTAGAAAAATGTTGCTAGATAGAATTTTGATAAATATTAGAGTGACGTGCTAAAGATTTTATATTTACAAAACCTTTTTTTGTTATTCTCCCTATAAGTTTTTACTTTGATATTATTTTATTTATACATGTTGAATGAAAAATAAAGTCCCATATTATTTAACGTTAAAATTAAATTATTTAATCAACACATTTGAATAGCAGCTACAACGATCTATTTCCCAGAAATCTCAAACCTTTCAACCTGGATTCGGATCATGTATAGTTTCAGTTACTGACATATACGGATACTGTTCCTGACAATTTTAATACGGACTCTGTTCGTAAGATTTCGAACGTCTCTATCCTATTGTGGACGCTCCTGCTCGACTGCAATCAACCTCCCCAATTCGAATAATTAATACAAATATTGCTGACATGGATTAGGACATTTATTAATTATCAAAAATTAAATAACTATATCCTTTTGATGACTGTGAAGTCTCTGATTTAATTATTCAATAAACACACATTTGAACATCGATATCTTAC
>JARJEC010060606.1:0-11234 GCA_030264575.1 Tachinus sp. AB-2021 | reverse complement strand
TTTGCATTTATTTATTTGTTGAGTGTTGTTATTTATATTATTTATATTTATTATTATTATTTGTTGTGTATTCTAACAAAATTTGCCATGTGCTTTAATATAATTTCTATGATTTTTTTAAATTTTAATTATTTAAATTAGTTTTATTGGCATTAATTGTGGAATGTAGTTTCTAGATTTATTTATTTATTTATTGTTAATTTATTTTATTTTCTAATTTAATTATTTATTATAGTTGTAGATTTTTCGTAATAAAATTGTGATACAGATGAATGTATATACTTTTTGAAAGCTGCATATCAGAGAGCGCAACGTGTAACAAAACAAAATGTATTCTAATATTCACATTGGCACGCAAGTCTCCAGCAACTTTACAAAATTCAGCATGATCACTGGATTAATCCTATATAAATTGTATACACAAATATACATTTTTCCCGCTGGATAATGGTGTTCTCATAGCGTCAGTCACAAATCGACAAGCTTACTTACTACCAATGTACTCGGT
Source organism: Tachinus sp. AB-2021 (assembly GCA_030264575.1). Taxonomy (NCBI): domain Eukaryota; kingdom Metazoa; phylum Arthropoda; class Insecta; order Coleoptera; family Staphylinidae; genus Tachinus; species Tachinus sp. AB-2021. Next base: position 10,726 of record JARJEC010060606.1, on the reverse strand, counting down.
TTTACATTTAGCCCAGACATAAAAAACATATTAAAATAGTTCTTAAAAAAGTATTTTATGAAGTTCGCATTGGCTTGTAAAATAATATTTTATCTATACTAATTTCCTAGCTTCACCATTGAAATAAATTGTTAGCAAAATGTCGCAAAAGGGATTTCTAAATATTAGAAAAATATGAAAAACGGTCAACAAATTTCGAAATGTAAAATGTAGAAGTCTTGATCAAGTCTGTCACTGTCAGTATAAAAAATATTTTCGGGTATTAAAACACAAGAGGTCGATTTTTATTGGCAAAAATTTTTTTTGGCAAAAACCTATTTCACATAAAAATTATTCGAGAATCAAGGGCATGATTAAATCGCGACACAAAAAGCTGTTTTTCCAAAAATAATTTTCTTATGGAAAATAGGTTTGAGCCGCAAAAAAATTATAAAATCAACCTCGTGTGTGTTACAGATGATTAATATATGATTAAATATATAATGTATTACTTACAAAATAAAGCTGACAATCCTGCAATTTTACACATGTTCTGTGCAAAAGTACAGGTTAATTAACACATTCATGCCAGATTGATTTTAATTAACATTCATGTCACGGAATTAGCCGTCTATTTCTATAAAAACAAGGTGCAGTTTTACCGATTTTACCACCTGTTAGCCAGTTTTATCTCACTATAAATCAATCATATTGATCGATATTTTTAAATACACAGATTCTAATTGGTTGATTAAATAAGAATGTATTAATCTAAAAAAAGGAATTTTAACTAAAAAATTATCCGTTCTAAAACCTCAAAAACATTTTTTTTATATTTTTTTTTAATATAAATTTACTTAATTTGGAAATGCAAACAATGTATATTCAAAAATTGGATTAATTCGGCTTTTATTTGTTGGAATTCCATAATTCTTATACTAAATCTTTTACAAAACTTTTATTATTTTTTGCAACAATGTTTCACCACACAGTGGCAAGGCCATGAATCTAAAATGATTCAGATTTATCACCTTATGATGCCACTGTGTGGTGAAACATTGTTGCGAAAAATAATAAAAGTTTTTGGAATTTGTAAAAGATATTCTCTTTACCTTAATACCTTAAATATGTTTATTCTTTTGTGACATTCTATAATTAGTCAAATCAATTTTTCTAGAACCAACCAAAATTTGCTTAGAAAAACCAAAAAAACAGAAATCAAAAACAACTTGTAAACAAACACATCTAAAAATTTCGAATACCTTTTTAAAAAATCTAATTTTAAAACATTTTAAGAATCCAAATTTTGTATTTGCTCTAATGTCTTTGCCAAGAATAAATTGATTTTTGAAAAATAAACATTTTTAAATAGAGAAATTTTTTTGGCTAAAATGACATAGTTTTAGAAAGATCATGGAAGGAGCCGATTGAAAGCTTATAAAAAGACAAAAGAAAAATTAAATTAAATATTTTTAGTTATAGAAACAATTTACAAATAAAAATTAAGGGACCCGTAAAGGGACAACTAGTAAATGTGAAACATGGACCTCAAACTCTCAAAAAACCTGTGCATGTATTTTCAAGGCCGAAAAGCAAAGAAATAAACAAATATTATTATTATTATTATTATTAAGAACCTATACATGTATGTGTTCCATATTTTAACTCTTAATATTGTCAATGTTACTAATATTAAAAATATTAAAAGCGCGCGGCAAAGGGAATCGCCAAGTCTTGGCAAATAAAATCGACTGGTCACGAACTTCGCGTCTTGCTATCTCTCGTGTCGCCAAACCAACAGGACTGTAACTGTACTACGCCATTAGATGATTGAAAAAAAATGGATCCAGAAATATTCTCAAATTTCGAAAATAAGTCAAAAATCCCGCACTTTTCAACAAAAGGTTATTACCAGGTAATTCATTGCACATTTATCAACAATATATGGGGCCTACCCAACCATTCAAATCACAAAATAGAACAATTCTTTTGATAGATTTACTTACACTTAAGTTTTGATTAAGATTTTGTCAAACCTCTACATTTTAATCCCCAAACGTTGACAGGGGCATGCGCTGCTACTAGAAAAATTGTAAGTACCCCTAACAATCAAGATGATACAATTGATGTTGAGATTCTAGACCTTAACTAGCAATTTAATACGCTCACCCACAAAGCCAAAGTACCATAATTCATAGTTATGTTAGTATTTCCATTTGCTTGTTTCACACACTTAAAATATCAAGCTTTTCTTTCACTTATTTTTTTTCAACAATTCGTGCTCCTTAATTAGAACTTTAGACCAACTAAATAAAAAAAATATCTAATCCTGCTTAACAAACAAATACATTTTGATATATATGTAAAATATGTATGTAATGTACAATGTATATGGAAAGAAGTAATCGGCATAAAAAAGTTGAAAGAGCTGCTGCTTCGGAATATCTAGAGGTTATAAGACAATATTCCTAGAGAGCTCGTGTGTCCTTGCAAAACTCCTCTAAACAGTCTACTCATAGAAAACAGAAAAAAAAATTAATCGGGCAAAGTATACACAATAAAAAAATGATAAAAGCCATAACTATAAATAACTCGAGAAGAGGAGGAATCTCAACAATGCTTATTTACAACAAATATTTTCATCTGTAGTAAGTGGTAGATGAAAATCTACAGGACTACATTATCAAACTAACGACCGACATTAACAAGTACATTGCTATAGAAAAATGGTCAGTAAAACAAAAAATTATACCAAAAAAATTGGCTGAAGTAAACTACTGTCAAATAAAACAAGTGACTAAGTTTTTACCACAAAAATATTTATTGAAAAATCAATATATTAACGACTTAAGTTTCGACTTGTGAAGCTATCACTTGATAATGGCCTTCGCAAGTCGAAACTTAAGTCGTTAATATATTGATTTTTCAATAAATATTTTTGTGGGAAAAACTTATTAAGTTGTTTTATTTTATTTTATAATGAAGTACCACGTAGTAGAGGTCGAAACCCTCCTTATGATTAAACTACTGTCATTTATTATTTTCGGGGAAAGGGGGTAGGTAGTAAGCACCTATTGAACCGAGGAGAATTCTTCTGAAGATTTGACAATTTATCTATGTCAAATATACCATAAAAATGTAATAAAAATTTAATGAAATTATTCGATTATAAAATAATTGCTTCCCAATGTCAATAACTAAATTTACTAATGGATTCAATAAATAAATTTTAAAATTATTTCAATAATAAAACTAATCAGCAAAAAATGCAATTAAAACTAGATTCCATCCCAAAATTAATCCTAAGACTCATAAAACAGAAAAAAACATCGTATTTAAACAAACAGATGAAGCAACAACAAAACAGAAATTTAACGAATTAAATAAATATATTCATAAACTCTTATAGCACTACAAAGAGGACAAATGGACAAAATAAGTAAACAGAAAGGACGAACATTCTAGTCAAAAATAAAAGAAAAACTAAGCAGATACAAACCTTCGTTCAAAGTACAAACAATAATCGACCAAGACACGGACATACAATACGGAAAGGACTAAGGCATTGCCGACACATTTGCTAGATACTTCACCAAAGCCATCGGTTTGAGTTAAAACCCTGACTACGATAAACGGACCAAAGTTGACGACTGGTATAACGAGTACCGCAAAAACAAATATTTAACACCGGACGATGGATTACTATAGCAAAATCCTAAAATCCAGCAAAAACTCATCCATCGGCGGAGACAACATCCCACAAAAATCCCATATAATAAAAATCCAAAATTATTGTCTTTCCCACCAATAAATCCCAGTTGAATTTAATAATAGAGTACTAATTTGTATCCCTAAAAAATATTCGAACCAAATGTGCCCCTGTTAACTATAGGCCGATAACACTTCTGCTTGCAATAACAAAAATTCTAGAATCCTACATTAATCCATCTTAAATCCTATAGAATTAACCAAATTTTTCTGAAAATAAATTCACTATCACTCACTATGTATTCTAATCTCTAATATGTAAATATTTCAACTAAAAGGAGGTATTATTCATCTGCCTGATGATGCCACAGTGTGCTGAAACAATTGTCGCAGTACAATTAAATATTTTTGAAACCTTACAAACATGTGTTTTATTGAAGTTTAAAAGAAGGTCATACTTCAGCACTATTTCTAGACATTAACAAAACGTTCGACTGAATTAACACTCTTTAAACTCTCAACTTATAAAGTTCCTCCATGCCTAATGTACATAATCAAAAACCAGCTTGCAAACCAACAATACGTGTTAAAGTAAAAATCTTTCTTTCCGATACATTCTATCTGGTGCAATTTTGCATTTTCAATACAACTTTTACTGTAGTATATACTTGATACACTCATTAGTGAATGTTTTGCACCAAAATGATAGATACTACAATGAAACTGTACTGATATCACCCAAAACTGTACATTAAAAACCTACAATCTTTGACTAACTAAATCCAAAAATGGTTTAACACCTGGAGACTACACGCCAATCCTAACAAATTCCACCTGCAATATTCCATACCATCTCGTATTCGGAAACTCGCCTAATATAAAAATTAATAAAATAATCCATCAAAAGACTTCAGCAAGAAAATACCTAAGCGTCCTTGACAACAAAGTAACCTTTAAAACTTACATCCGAGCTATAAACGCCAAATACAAAATTCGTGCCAATTTTTTAACATACAAAGATGAATGCTAAAACAGCACACACATTTACAAATCCAGTTGCAGGTCATTACTACATCAATTATTTTATTTTTATAATTTTCAAAAAGCACACATACAACTTACATGTGGTAATAGTACTTCTCTCCGTAGCATCACTAAAATTTGCCATCAAAATAACAACATACCATTCTCATGGGCAGCAAGACCGCGGTCGATAGCTTTCTCAATTTTATTCCCATAATAATAAAATCTATATCAGTATTTGATAATGACATATAGATGTCAAAATGTATATATTTGTAAATAAGATAAGTTGAAATATATATTTTTCTTATTATGTGTTGAGTTTTCATTTTATAATTTTCAGAATGAAAATCTATATCATTTATTTATCTGTATTCTTTATTTTGTAAACATTATGTAATTAATAATTATGAATAAACATAACACTAGTACTTTAATTGGATTCGTTGAAATAAAATCAGTATTTGGAAATATTTTTAGACTTAAATTAAATTCAAAAATATAAAACTATAAATTTGGTTCGATTATTGTAAGATTTTTTTACTGAATGACAAACTAAATTCATTATTTGTGTTGGGTTGTTATATTTTTAGTATAATTTCATAGTTCAGTACAAATTCAATAGATATTAAAAATATTGTTTTTCGGGATTGAAAAATATTTCATGGTAATTTGAGGAAATATATCATTCAGCTAAGTAAAATTCTAATTATGAAGAAATTTTGTTGGTATACAGGAGAAAGTGACTAAGTCCATTTATCGTTCATAACTTTGTAACATTTCAGTTGATGAATGATTAATAAAATGAAATAATTGCCTCAATGGGTGATTTTAATGATTCTCTAAAATAATAATAATCTTAGAAAATGCATTTAGTAATATCTTGTAAGAAGATTTTTTAGATACACTTATATTATTTAAAAATCAAAATCTGAAATTTTTGAGTTGTTTCTTTCTCCTGTAGACCGACGAAATAGAAGTGTTTTAAGTTATTTTTGCTAAAATACGGTCGAGATTAAAATTATTAATATAATTTATTCTACCAAATATGTACTTCAAATATTGCACATATTTATAAAATGTGAAATTTGATGTACTTATTTGATAGAATATTTTTGTAAAATGTGCAATATTTGAAGTACTTATTTGGTAGAATACGTTACTTTAATTCTGTAATATTTATTTCTATTTGGAAATTTAATGAATTACTAAACTTTGCGGAGTTATATTTATGATTTAAAAATTTAATTTTAGTAGTTTAGTAATTTGAGAAAATATAATATCATAAAGCAAATTAAATTTTTAATTCTTAATAATTAAACATATTAACGGTGGATATTGTTTAGTTAAAGGTCGTCCAATGTTGCTAATAGAAAGTAAAAATTAGTGCCATTAAAGTGAAACAATTTTTCTGTATGAGAAGCGCACATATTTCAAAATAACTAAAAGAAACAATATGGATGCAGATATAGAAATCTAATTAAATTATTGATCTTCATTGGATCTTAATAAAATAATGTATTTCAATTAAAACAAATATATTGCAAATTAGTATTAATAATTAGTTAATTTTTTTTTTGACCAATCGACTAAAAACATTATTAGGTATTAATAAAACTTTAATGCATAACAGGATTATATGAAGAATTTATCATTGGCCATCTTGTATATTGTAACCATAATAAAAGCATTGTTTATTATTCATTTAACTGATCGAATCAAACTACAATTTATGAAAAAAAGTTATCTTTTACCTTATCATCAATTGAAGCATCTTCATCCTCTTCGTTAAAATCACTTCACTTTATTTCAAGTTAATTTAAACCCGCACTGCACTAAGCTTCCCATGTTTGAGCCATGAAGGCTATCCGGGAACTGCAAAGATTAATTGGCTCATATTGATGAGATGTGTATACATTTTCTTATCTTGTTATTCCAGGGGAACCAACCATACAAAATAAAATAATCTTGCATTTAATGCAATCTCATTTATTAAATTGATTAATCAATTGTGTTGATTGTTACAATTTAAAAAATAACGCCATTCTTATACAGAAAAATCGTGGCTTTCCAATGGCGCCAACCCCAACCATCTACGGGCAAAATAAAATCACCCTTATATTTAAAACTTCCCTTACAAATATTTTCCAATGTTTGGAAAATATAAAATTGCTTTTTTATTAATATTATAATCCCTAACATTGACAAAAATATTTATCATCCCCTAAATATTAAGATGTAATAATAATAAGACTTTCAATCAAATAATTGCCATTAATTTATAAATAAAATTACTATTTTTACCATTAATATAATAAATAAACCCTTAAATTGACACAAATATTTAACACCTCTTTAATATTAAAATGGTTACATAAATTTAAATAAAATAATTTTTTAATAATTTTAGATATATTGCTCTTATTAAACCAATAAAACATAAACCACCCTTATGTGAATTTAAAAACATCTCTTAAAAATATTGTCTAATATTTTCTAATGTCTTATTAAACCAATAACACATAAACCACCCTTATATGTATTTAAAAACATTCCTTAAAAATATTTTCTAATATTTTGAAAATAAAAAATTGCTTTTTTTAATACAATAATCCTTAACATGACAAAAATATGGTCATCCCCTAAATATTAGCATTAATTTGTAAATAAAATTACTATTATTACAATTAATATAATAAATAATCCCTTAAATTGCCAAAAATATTTAATAATTATACCATTGTTACATTCTGATGTTTAGGGGATAAACATCAAAATGTAACAATGATTAGATGAGTTTAAATAAAATATTTGTTTAATAACTTATAAATATATTGTTCTTATTAAATCAATAAAACATAAACCACCCTTATATGTATTTAAAAACATTCCATAAAAATATTTTCTAATATTTTAAAAATAAAAAATTGCTTCTTCTAATACAATAATAATCTTACATTGACAAAAATATTTATCATCCCCTAAATATTAATATGTAACAATAATTATATATTTTTTAATAAAATAATTTCCACTAATTTGTAAATAAAATTATTATTTTTACAATTAATATTATAAATAATCCCTTAATTTGCCAAAAATATTTAACATCCCCTAAACATCAAAATGTAACAATGATTACATGAATTTAAATAAAATATTTTTTAAATAATTTGAAAATAAATACTTATTAAACCAATAAAACATAAACCACCCTTATATTAAAAACATCCCTTAAAAAAATTTCAATATTTTGAAAATAAAAAATTGCTATCTCTGATACAATAATTCTTAACATTGACAAAAATATTTATCATCCCCTAAATATTAAGATGGAACAATAATTATTTAATATTTAATAAAATAATTTCTATTAATTTAAAAATAAAATTACTATTTTTACAATTAATATTATAAATAATTCCTTAAATTGCCAAAAATATTTAACATCCCCCTAAACAATGTAACAAAGAATACATCAATTTAAATAAAATATTTTGTAGTTATTAAACCAATAAAAGATAAATCACCCTTCTATTATAAACATCCCTACAAAATATTTTCCAATATTTTGAAAATTAAAAATTGCTTCTTTTAATACAATAATCCTTAACATTGACAAAAATTTATCAACCCCTAAATATTAATATGTAACAATAATTATATAATTTTTAATTTAAAAAAATCCATTAATTTGTAAATAAAATTATTATTTTTACAATTAATATTATAAATAATCCCTCAAATTGACAAACATATTTATCATCCCCTAAATATTAATATGTAACAATAATTATATAATTTTCAATTTAAAAAAATCCATTAATTTGTAAATTAAATTATTATTTTTACAATTAGTATTATAAACAATCCCTTAAATTGACAAAAATATTTATCATCCTCTAAATATTAAGATGTAACAATAAATAAATAATTTTAAATAAAATACTTTCCATTAATTTTTTAACAAAATTCCAATTTTTACTAATAATATTATAAATACTTCCTTAAATTGCCAAAAATATTTAACATCCCCTAAATATCAAAATGTAACAATGATTAATAAATTTAAAAAAATATATTTTTCTATAATTTATAAATATAATAATATTTATCATTGTATTAATAATCCCTTAAATTGATAAACATATCTTTCAGCCCCCAATAATTAAAAACTGATGTTTTCAAATCAACTAATAAAAACCTTGTTATATGACCAATTTAATAATGCATATAGTCATGTACCCTTCCACCAAATTACAAACTTCCTTATTCATATTTGTCATCCCTTAAATACTGGTATGTAACAACTTATTCATTATTAAATAAAATAATGCAGTTGTAGCTTGAATATTGATTGAATGATATTCAAATTGCAACCATCTTTCTAAAACACCCCTAGACCGCTATAAATATTACATATAATAAAAATTTCATTTATATCAAAAATTGCATATTCAATTAAAATAATAGAATAATAATTTTATTTTATTTTAAAATTAACCAAATTTACAAACAAGCTTTAAAATTATATCTATTATTAATACAACCCCAAAAATATATAAAGCTTATTATATATGTACATACACTATTTTTATGTTCATTTATTATTTTAATAGTATAAACCCCAGTGGTGGGAGTCTTTAGAACAAAAACTAATAATAAAACAGTTTTAAACATTTGAAATTTGAAAATATTTTTTCTTAGAGTTATTTTAATTTGAAGAATAAATATTAACCCCTAAATATGTTAAAGTAATAAATGTATTTATAGCTGCTAAAATAAAATTATTAACATCTCAAGAACCCCCCCTTAAAGCAACAAATTCATTATGTGATACAATGTTTTAGAGTTAAAAACAAACCCTAGAATGTGCAAATAGTTAAAGAATACAACTGAACATATGTAGGTGCAAAGCAGAATATTAAATATTATTTTTTTTATAATATTAAATCCAATCATTTAAAACCACCCTTATTTTAAAACAATCATCCTATAAAAATAGCTTTGAAACTTTTAAAATAATTACAAAAAATATATTTATTATTAATTAATTACCATTACTAAAATTGAGAGAAACTTGTTTCATCCCCTAATTATTATGTCTGATATCTCTTTAAATAAATAAAATAAATTATGATAAAAACATTGTAAGTAGTTTTATTTCTTATATTGTGAATTATCAACATAGTAACGGTCATTTCGATCGATTTGTTTACTTATAATAAAATTCCTTGAAACATTTCGCATAAATTTCTCACCATTTATGAGTAATTAGTTCAATATTTGATGTCCGAATATGGTGGAATTCATCAATTTTCATTAGATTAGATTTTCTAGTTATTTATAGCGCTTTTAACATTTAATTGATTTTTTTAATAGATTTTGAAGACGTTTCTTAACATATTTTCAATATATTCTTAATATTTTTCATAATTTGCTCAATTCTTTGTTGATAATAAACAAAACAACCAAATTTAACAGAAAACTTACGATTTTATAATTTAAATAAATTAAAAATTTAATGTTTACGTCATTTTGCTCAAGGCAAATTATGAATGGAATAAAAATAAGAAATAAATTATTAATTAACTTATTTGTAACCATAAGTAATCATTTTGAAGAAAAAAACTACAACGCTTATGATATGAAAATCTTTGCAATAATTTTAAGATATATGCTATAAATATAATTTGAATATAAATACAAAAATTTAAAAAAAATCATTGTATGCGGATACATGAATAAACCTAACCGATTTCTTGTAAAAGTGAAATTAACGATAGCAAGCGTCTGCATACAAATTGTCACTAAAACTTAAAATAATCTTATAATTGAAACAATTGTGAAACGTACACAATATATATTATTAATACAATAATGTTATCAATTACTTAACAGACACAGAAGTCTAATTAAAATATAGATCTAGGTCTCAAACGTATTAGTATGTGTAAAATAAATCCGTTTGAAAACGAACCATAATGCCATTGCGCAGGAGACACATTCCGGCACA
>JARJEC010060605.1:0-18810 GCA_030264575.1 Tachinus sp. AB-2021 | reverse complement strand
TATGAAACCAAAAAATCAACATATCCGGCTATCAAACAAGAGTAAAATAAAAGTAAAATCTATAATGTATTTATGGTGTGGGACTTTAAGTCATAGAACATTCTGTATATTATAAATTTCTGATGATTGAATCTATTACTTGCGAAAAGTTTGATAACAATTAGAAATAAAAATGTTTGTGCTATTGACACTTAACCATTTACTACATGTAACAAAAGGACGGCAAACTATTAAATCAATTGGATATTATTGTTATGATTTTTGAACTATATCATCATAGAACTCAATTGTATATAATAAAAACGGTGTTAATATTCAACTTCTCAATGACACACTAGTTGAGCGGGTGGAAGAGTCACATAAGTCAAAATTATTTTGTAAAATAATTTTAATTGGGTTCTATCCCCATCCGAGGTAACTTTTTGATATATTTATTTCAAAATGGAATAATGGCGTAGTAATTGTTTAATAATTAAAATATTTTAATTTGAACTTATTTATTATTTAATTATTACTTACAATATTTGTAATTTTAATGTTGTTTTACCAATAGTTTTGTTTGTAAGCCACTTACCCGCCCAGCTATTGTGTTATTAAGAAACGCATTTATTATTATTGTTTATGTAATCTAAGTAGTTTTATTAAATTAATTTCTATTCGTATAATTTTATACTTAGATTAATTTGTTTTATTTTATTTTTTTTGTCTGAACCTGACATTTTCTGTACCCACTGAAACATAATTATTAATATTAACAATAATTTGAATGAGTATAAAATATGTTTAAAACATTACTAACCATAAACTAAAATTAATTAAAAAGAAAAAGTAGCACAAAAAAGTGTTATGGCGTTCTTCTTGATTTAGCCGATTATTGTAAATTGAATGCACAAACTTTGTTAGGGGTATGTTAATTAACGGAATTTTAATATTATTGTTATTAAACACCATATAACCCCCATATTTATTGTAACTAAAATTTTAAAAATGTTGCTACAAAATATTGTTAAATATTTGTTTAATTCCCGTTATAATAAACATGTTCAGTTCTTTAGTACAAGTGATAATTTCACTCTAATTTAAATGCAAACTTTAATTGGGTAGAAAGGTTTATACAAATGAATAGATAAATGACAATTAATATAATTATTTAACCATTATAAGGTTATGCACGATCAGTACTTGGATGGGTTACCGCGGGCCTATGCGGTTGTCCATACAAAGTACTGATCTACCGGTACCATTCATCATTGGGAAACAATTAATGGCGCTGTTGATATCGGAGGCAATTTTCTAGAGTAACAAACCTTAACTAAACACACATACAACCTATATGAACAAGGCTGAAAGACCTCGAGGTCGATGGCCAGTTGGGCAAAACCCAACAAATACAAATACTACTAAAATTATTGTTTGTGTTTTGGCCAGTGACGTTTGTTATGAAAAATTAAATCCAACGTCAGTAAAATTATAAATTTAATTAACGATTATAATAAATAAAAGGTTGTAGTGTTTAAGACGTTTTCATGAAATTATTTTGATAAATACAACTCATGTATTTTAATGATTACCACAAATTTATTCTCATTTTTGAGATAAATTATGTTGCTTGGAAACCAGATGAGCGCGCTAAAGCGTATGGTTTACAACTGCGCATTGCGGCCAATCCAATTTGAAAAATGTTCATTAAGCCAATTTGTAACAATCAAGGCACTACGCGCTGGGCAGCCATCCTGCTAAAGTATCGTATTTCTTTTAAATTTCAAATTTTCTTTATCCAATTGAGGCCAACAGTATTTCTAAGAATTTTCAATTAATAATTTGCGTTGAGCCTTCCTTACATTTTTAATTACAATATGGAATTTTTATATTTTTAATCACCCTGTACAAAACATCGGAGTTTCTCAACATCGTTTGTATTATTATGACAAACATAAGACATTATTAAAAATAATTGTTTTTTTTTCGAAAAAATTGCAATAAAAATATATTATATAGTCCGTAAGTTTATCTGTCCAATATACTGTATACTGGTGGACAAATTAAAGTACCACCACATAAACTTTTGCAATGAAATTTTAGACATATAAATTGATGTACCATATTAAAAAACATAATAGTTCAGCTGGGGTTGCTTTTCAAAATTCGACTATTTCGAGCATTTTTATTAATATTGTTAAAACAACTTAAAAAAATCGTTTTTCATTAAAATCAATTTTTTGATAAAAATAGATAAAAATAAAAATTGATAATATAAATTTTTTTTTTATTTCGGTTTTTGTTTCTTTTTTTAAATTTTTTTGTCCGCATCAAGAAAGTTTTTTATTTAAGAAAATAAATCGAAATAAAGAGCATATAATGTATTTACAATGAATAACAAAAAAAAATTAATTTTGTTTTTCAAATTTATACATCGTTAGTTTTGAGAAAAAAAAGCATTTTTTAAACTTTTCAAATTTTTGGTATGGATCCAATACTTTTCCCTTAAAAAAATAGAAATACGTCAAGTATTTCTATTATTTTTTGTTTTTAAGATTAAATCAACTATAAAAAGTTGGAATTGATTTAATTTTTACTTTTTTCCCATATAGGGAAAAGTATTGGATCCATACCAAACATTTGAAATTGAAATTTTAACGGAAATATACGTTTTGGAGGTCAGTGAGTTTAAGACTCACCAAAACGTATATTCAGTGGTTAAAGTGGTTTTTAGAAAAATGTCTATATGTATGTATGGGTGTGTCACGCATAACTCAAATAGTTTTTAAGATATAGTTCTGAAATTTGGGAAATATGTTAGAAGTAAACTCTAGCTGTACCGCCCAAAATTCATTTTGATTTGTTCGTGGTGGTCAATTTTCCTTCAAAAATTGTCATAAACGGCCTCGATTTGAACACAAAATAACAGATGAAAACATGTAGTTGCTCAATTCTATAGTAATGTAGCACTAGAAATTAAATTCAATTAGTTTTAGATCGATATTTTTATACCTAACTTATAAAAACGCATTATAATTGTCTTACAAAAACTATGAAATTTATAACAAAATTTCATGTAAATTAATTTGTAGTTCTCTAAAATTTGCATATTTTGGATTTGTTTCATTAAAATATTAAAAAATACAAAAAAGATACAAATTTATTACTTTTCTCCCTTTAGGGGAAAATAAAAAACCAAGAGATGGGCTTTTGAGATATTTAAATGCAGAAACAAATCTTACATGATTAAAGTCAGTGTAGAAACCCTCAAAATACAAGAATATAAATTAAAATCGTATAAAATCGGGACATGCGGAGTGTGGAACAGACCGACCAGATCCTCCATTACTTTTATCCTATCTTCTACCTATTTTATTGAATAAGTTTTAATACATACTGCGATCTCTAGTTTTAAATTGTAAAAAAATAGTTTTATATTGTTTTGTAAAAATGTTGTATGAACATTTTAGTTCGAGAAGAATTCTTGTTGCATTTTTTTAACAACATATTAAAAAACAAAACAATTTAAAAAAATTATGTCAGTTCTTACTTTTTTAGTTTATTTCTTCTTATTCGTTGTCTTGAAACAAGCATAAAGTTTTAATTTTATTTTCTCAAAACAACCAAAGTGGGAATTTTAAAAACCAAATTACATAATAAGATTTTTTTGGTACATCCAAGTAGCCATTTTGTATTTATGTTTCCAAAAATCATAAAATTTTCTTTTCTATTTCAAATTTTTTTTTTAATTTATTTATTTTCTAAATTCGGAAGTATTATTTGTGGTGCTTTGAACATAACACGTTTGTTTTAATGGACCACAAATAACACGCCTGTCATATTATATGCCATTTACAACAAACAACGATATATTAATCAATTAACAGGACATTAATTTGAACTTGATTAAAATCAATGTTTATGAAATTTTCTTGATGCAGCAAAATAATTAAAAAAAAAAAAAATACATGTTAAAATCTTGTTTCATAAAAAAATTCGTTGTAATGAAAACTCACTTTTTATTTTCCAATTTTTTTTTGTAAATTTAATTTAAATCATTTTTTAATTTATAGTATAATACCGGAATAATTTATAGTATAAGACCGGAAAAGCTTAAAGTTAACTGAACTAAGTTAGAAATTGAATGCATTTTATTTAAAATTAAAATACCAATTTGCGCTTAAATAAGTCAAAAAAATATTTTTGCAACAAAATGTATATTTTCTTGTAAAAATTAAAAAAACTTCTTGATATAAAAGAAATTTTTTCTATTTATTTCGTTACGAAAAATATTTTGTAGACCGATTCAAGCGCTAATTTTTGTTTTGTTAAAAAATTAATAACAAATAAACTGCATATTAAAAAAAATCTATAAAATCTGTTTTAAATTTAAACATATTTCACGAATCTATTTTAAAAGAGCACCTTCAATAACAGAGCAAGATCATCTACACCCCTGATGGGACAATTCACAGTATTAATATTATTGTTGACATGTTATAATATGAGTGAATAAAATAATAACGGATAATCGTGGTTTTTGCGAAATAATATCGATTTGCTGTGAACAACAAAACGCTAATTTAAATTAATTAAATGCGTTGGTTGTGTGGGAAACGGGGAGCAATTAAAATTCCAAAGTTTGCAAGTGTTGAATTTGAAGAATAAATGAATCATGTGGGAAATACTGGTAAAGATTTTTCGATGGGAGAGCGGTTTATTATTGTTTGTGAGTGTGGGAGTTGCACGACATTGCAGGCGCCCATGGAATCAGCGGCGGTGGCCCATAAGGGCTACTTGTAGTAAATAGTAGTAGTGAATAGCACTGAATAGAAGCCGCGAGGAGCCGTCATGGTTGGTAGAGTGTAGAGTGACCCGCAGTATGAATGACCTGCTAAGGGCGTTGCTCCTACGGGCGGCGTCCCAAACCCCCTCCCCCTGCACCACGTAGTGCGCCGTAGTGCGCAACCCGCACACACGTTCACACACGTTGTGCAATATTTGTTGTTTTTGGCAATGCTGAGCGTCTGGGTTGGCGGGGGGAGAGAGGGTACACAAGGACGCAGTACCCGCGCTCGGATTTTGTAGTCTCGTTCTATAGCGCTGTATTTCTAACTGCGTCATAAAACCGTGCCGCTTATTGTCACTTTACTGGACGGCGGTATCGACGAGTTGGAGGGAAATCGCGGGGGTTGCCGCTACCACGGTCCCCATTGCAAGTTAAGAGTTACCAATGTGTGGAGTAATGTTTTTTACGAACATGCGTGACGCCTCATAGGCAGTGCCTTTTCCTGTTATCGAATACTACGAAGTTGCTCATGCGCGTTTCTTGTTTACAACTCGACTGGCAGCAACGTTGAGCGGCAGCGTAAGCGGTATAGCCAGCACATGCTCCTCTTCTAATACTCAGTGTACGAGGGAGACGGCGGAGAGCAGCGCTGCTTGCAGACAGCAACAAAACGCAGACGTCTACAAACACATGACCGACCTCGGCAGCAAGATGGATGAAATCGAGGAAAGAACGCAGTTACGCGAGTAGTGTCAGTCAGAGTGTGTCGTGCGGAGTGTCTCCCGCGTTAGTACCTCAATTACTCGAGAATTCCCCGCTTCACACACGGATCCAGCATTACTTATCCCGGATCCCACGATATAATTTCGCGAGTGCGTTTCTTCCTAACAGGAAATGCTACCTTTCGTTGACCTGGAATGTTGACGTGTTCGTGTATTGCGCACGAAAAATATTCTGTACCCTTGGACACTTTCCAGTCCGTGACTCTTGTTTTTAGTTTATATTATTGTTATTAAATGTGAGGGGTGTGAGTGCGTAAAAACGCGCGCGCAAGACAGGGAGTATGTCGGTGAAGAGCTCGAGTTCCCACGGGGAACCCTGTGGCGGGCCCGTAATACTTTCCGGCTACCTCAAGAAATTAAAGACATCAAAGAGGAAGTTCTTCGTGCTGCGGGCCGAAACATGCGAATCGTCCGCCCGCCTGGAGTACTACGACTCCGAGAAGAAGTTCAACAACGGTCACGCGCCCAAGCGCAGCATTCCGCTCAAGACTTGCTTCAACATTAACAAACGCCACGATACCAAACACAAACATGTCATCGCTCTGTACACCAAGGATGACTGTTTTTGCGTCGTTCTTGACAGCGAAGAGGATTTAGACGCGTGGCTCAAGGCGCTCCTGTCACAACAACAGGGCGAGGAGGTGGCTGACGGCGAGACGCCTCGCCCCACGTTTGGTAAGCGTCTTCTCAACCCCCCTGCCCCCACTTTCCACCCCGCCATGCTTGCTACCCTCCATCCAAACCACTCCAGTCCACATTGGAATTGTATACATGTAAACTCCCGCCGCATTTATGAGTGCGCCACAAGGTCGGATCGAAAATACACCGTCGCGACTGGCATTGTTATGGTCAGATACATTTATTATTGACGCACCCCTAGGTGCACATATGTTTATTTTGGTTCACAACGAGATCGATAGACGCAAACATATGTCAGACCAAACAATTCCCGCAACAATAACAAAACCCATTTGCAATAAAGCTAATAATAATGAAAGCATCAATCTCACAATATTGCGTAATAATTGTTTTGCGTTCTTAATTCAACATCCGGTTACCATATAGCATACATAATTTGCATTTACATCTGCATCGGAATCTATACATATTTACAAGATATTCTCAACATTGTAGCAATTATACACACAAAAATCACGTTGATAACAATTTTATCACGGCAAACAGATTATTTTATGTAATCTAATCAATATTTACATTCATAGAAAAAATACAACTTCCGCCGTGACGCCACAAAAATATGTAAACAAATCTCATTTCATTTCCAATTACTCTAATGTAACACTTCCTATGCTACGCCTCATCATATAAGAACAGTTACTTATTATTATATTCGGAATTTAACTGCGCAGTAATAAAGAATAACAACGCATTTCGGCAAGAATTTAAATATTTTATTAGGTTCAACTGGTTTGAATTGAATACATATTTCTTAGCAATAATCCAAAGAAATTACAATAATAAACTTTTATAGCAATTAATTTATTGCATAATAAAAGTGTATGAATGAAAATTAAATACGTCCATTGAATTTTGATAAAATTTTCGCATGCAAAACAGACTGCGGTGAGTAATAAGAAATTCCGCAGTGCTAATCCTCCCGGGTGACATCCTTAAAAATCAAGATGTGTTCCCGCCCTTTTTAACAGATTTACTGCCGGGTGCGTATAAATTAAAATTTGCTAAAGTATAAAGCATTGCTTTGGTTGCCCATCTGGGACCAGAAAATACGCATTGGTGCTCATTTTGAATTAGGTGTCGGTCGGGTTTGGTTTGTGCATATTTTATGAATGGTGTAAGATGACACTCGTGGGGCATATATACGGAACAATTAAATGCCAAGAATTTTAAATATTAAAACTTTACAGGAAGTTTTTATAAAACATTTTCACGGGAGGACCCATTAAGAGATAATTGCGGGAAACCACATTTTTAATGATTCTGTTTGTGATTATACAAATTTGTGCATTTTGTTAATTTGTTTACTGTTACTTTTTTACTATATTAAAATGTTGCTTTAGAAATCATTGTAATATCGCAATTATACAAATCAGGGGTCGACAATCTGCGGGCCACGTGTCTCCCACCATATGCTTTGATCGTGCACGCCAAATCATTTTTTATTTTGGAAATTAGATATAAAAATACAGCGAAGTTTCCTATACATTAAAACGGAGTTTATTAAAGACATTTTTTTTCACATCACTTTTTTTAACCAAATTATAAACAAATGTTTTTATCTGCTTTGCATTTAATATAGTTTTTTTTAAATACACATTAAAACAGTGAAAATAGAAAAAAAATCTAAGCGCAATATTAAAGTTCCAAAAAATTAAAAAAATGATTTTTTACTAAATATTTATTTTCGAATATTTTATTTATATTTAATTTTCTTCAATAGCTAAACTCTATTGAAGCTACATAAAATATATTTTTAAAAAATATTTTTAAATTTTTTTTTGTTACAAAAATCGAAAACAGGAAATTATTTATTTTTGGTTTAATTCCAAAAAAGTACAAAAAGTTTTTAAATCTTTTTGTATATACAAGCTTTTGTTATAAAAAACATTGAATCACGGCAAATTAAAAAAAATCTTTAAAACAAAATGTAAAAAATATTTTTTTAACAAAAAATCTGTTTTATCTGAACCATTTTTAAACAATCAAAAAATATTTAATCGAATGCAAACATTGTAGAACTACAGATTTAAGAAAAAAACAATATATATTACCATACCAAGAGATTTTTAATTCATTTTTTTCCAAAAATTGAATTTACAGTGAAATCTCCGTTAAGCGGAACTGACGTTGCAACTGATTTTGTCCGCTTAAAAGAAAGCTAGATGAATACATACATGTATGCCGGTGCATTCTAAACTGTCCGGTTATGGGAATTGTCCACTTATTGGACGTGTCCGCAAGTAGAGATTTCACTGTATTTGTTTTTAAAAGTATATTTTCTTAAATTTTGTTGGTAAATTAAAATAATAAATATTAAATTTGAGATGAATGAAATTATTGTTTTTCTCTAAAGCTGAAACAAATAAATAAGTGAAAATACTTTTCAAAGTTGTAAAAATATTTAAAAAAAACAAAAATTTTCAAATTAAAATCAAATTTCTTACACAAAAAATACAATTTTGTGATTATTTCACTCTAACTCAAATTCTATATTTATACAAGCAAATAGATAAATGATTATTTGGATTTATAGTTTGTGTTTTTGGCAGTGACGTTCGTGATGATTTTACTGACAATTCAATCAAAGCATAATTGTTTTATATTAAGCTCGATTTATTCAACGGGTTTAGTTCTAAATATAAGAATTAAAATAAGCACACAAATGTGCGCATAGCATGTACAGAACACGTAGTTGCAGTTTTGGTTGCAAATTAGCTTAAAACCAAAACCACAGCTCCATGAGCCATGTCAACGTATAT
The DNA here is from genome assembly GCA_030264575.1 of Tachinus sp. AB-2021. Lineage (NCBI taxonomy): Eukaryota > Metazoa > Arthropoda > Insecta > Coleoptera > Staphylinidae > Tachinus > Tachinus sp. AB-2021. The sequence continues at coordinate 9,802 of JARJEC010060605.1, read as the reverse complement.
GTGCTAATTTTAATTTCTATGTTTTCACTACATAAAACAGTTTAATATTTAAGATAAGTAAAAACTTATAGTGTTTAAGTTTTTTCTTATGAAATAATCCTTACAACTACAACTCGTGTATATTAATGATTATTGATTTTTTTGATAAATGCGTATTTCCAAGCAACAAAATTTATCTTTCAACATAATTTTTCAAACAAATTTTAATCGATAATCAACAATACACTTGCTGTATTACCTGTGAATAACGTATTTTTAATATGCATAGTTCACGACGGATACGTAAAGTAGTACAACTACTCCTCAATTGTTGAAAATATACCTGTGAGTCCTTACAAGCTACTGGTAATATTCTATACAAATATTTCTATAGGTCAATATTTCTAAGAATTGTATGAAATTCTGCATTTTTATTTTTTTGTTGTTATTTTAACTTTTTTTATATAAAATGTACGTACGAGAGAATCTCAATTACAAAATTTAAAAAAATAAGTTGATAATATTTTTAATTGCTATTGTTTTAACATTTCTATCAACAATTTTATTCAAGCTTTGTAGCAATTAATGTTTTGTTTATAACATTTTTGGAAATACTACTTTATTGAACGATAAAAAAGTTTTATGAAGCTATGTGAAATGAAAAATTGTATTATTTTTTATGAAATTTTGTTTGACATTGTTACCGATGTTATTTATTATTAGTGTCCGTTTAGGATATATTACAATATTGTAAAAGTATTTATAAATACAAAAATTTAAATATTTTAAAATGAAGCGATTCCCGTTTTTTGGTTTGCTTTTTGTTTGCGGAAGTATGCTTGAAAGCAGTCGCAAATTTTGCATTTGTAAATTCCCATTTTCAAAAAATTCACACAATTCCAAAAAATTGGTTTAAATAAATTTAACAGTTCTTCTTACAATCTCAAGTAATTTAACCTTTTTTTAATTATCTATATGCAAACATATAATTTTTTATTTTAAAAAACATGTTTTAGTTCTTGGAATGTTTAAAAAACAAAATTTGTTTTTATTTTCTTGTTACTAGAAATATGAACGTTTTTTTAAATTTCCATATAAAACAAAATAATGACCGATTTTTTGTTGTTCACGCAACTTCGGTTCATAGTATAAAATGAAGAAAACACAATTAACATTAAATTTAAACTTTTATAAAATTAATTGTTATAATCTTAATTAAAAGATCATTCATCAAGAGTAGTATAGTAGTAACCAACAAAACCGCAAATGCTTCATTTGGTTAATTAAAATTAAAATAATTTTCATTACTAAATCGTATTTTGTTGTTTTATTATTATTATTATTATTATTATTATTATTATAATTATTTTGCTTTGATAATAAAAACAGAATATTATTGCAAACATCAAAACATGTTTTTCCAGTAAATCGACAAACACAATATTTTTTCGGCATATCACTGACCAGTTTAAAAGTAGTTCGGAGAAAATAAATATTCTCGGATATAACATTTGAGACTACTAAAATAAGTTGCGGCGGACGACGACGGACAGTGGAGAGCAGGAACTAAATATTTATGCAAAAACCGGCAATAAAATGCTAATTCGATTTGGTGGAAAAATTGACAAAAAACTCAAAGAACATATTTTTCATCTCTACCAAAATATGTCAAATTTTTACAATTAAATTGTTTGAAATGAATCAATCTTAATTGATGAAACCAAATATTGTCAAAGATGAATTAATTATAATATAAAATATGATAATTAATAGTAAGTATTAATTTAACTTATTTGAAAATAAAATTATTTATTCATTGTTATTATGATTTTCAGACGAAGCATAGCATATGCTAAGGGTCAAGAACAATACGTGTTGTTTATAGATTATTGTTGTAATAATAATAATAATGAGAATAATAATATTAATATTAATAATAACAAAGCGATTGAATAATAATGTTGTAATTACCATAAATTTGCACCTTATTAACGGAAGAGTAGTTGTTTTTAAATGAAAAAAATGTGCTGTTTTGTAATATTAGCAGAGTATTGATTAATTGTAAGTGAGTTTACTATTTTCGTATATTGCGGTGGGTGTATTTATGTAGCCTGTGTGTAATTGATTGTAGCGACGCCGATGTGAGTGTCGCGACGGCGATTGTTGTTTCTGTGCGCGACACACATTAATCCCACGATTTACGTGTGCAGGCAGCGACCACAACACATAACCAAATACAAACATTGTTGGCATTCCACTATTTTGAATCACTCTCTCTAGATATGTATTTACAGTTACAAGAGTTCCCCGAGCGAGCACGGAGCGGACGGGCTAACTCGACATTCTCTAGCGGAATTTTGAGCCGTTCTCTCTCACCCATATGAATTTTCTCTTCGCAGACGTATGTGTGTATGTGGCAATCGACCATTCAAGAAATGTCGGAACGGCAGTCCCGGTCAGAGGGGAAAACCGCATTCAATCGGTCGGATGGACTTCTTCATGACGAATGTCGCTTCCTAGAAAACGAAAGGAAAAAACAACACCTCGCGAATTCCATCGGCATTACCGAACGAGACGACTATGAAAATAAACAACTTTCAAAACACATTCTACCAGCCGCAAAGCCAAATAACTATATTTAAACGAAAAAAAGCGGCGGCGCGCAACATACTTATTTCATAACACTATTTATAAGATAAATAATATTATTTATACTGCGCGCCAGCAAGTTCTTCTTTGCTTCCATAATTTATGTTTCGCATCACATTGCGAAAATCTCACGACCGTCCTGTTTCGAGTGAATGCATGCGAACACAACAACATTATACAGGGTGTTCTCTTTTCTATACGATGAACTAAAACAAATTTGTTTGTCACGTACAAATACGACGTATATAGCATTGTTGTATATATCTTAATTACTCTAGGAACCTTATGCTATATGCATAAATGATTTCTGAAATATTTACTTTTTAAAAATTGTAATTAATTCTTTTTACACGAGGTTCTAAATATCGCGGAAATGACTTTGCAAAAAGTATCAAATAATTGCTATAACTCATGAAATATTCGGGTCAGCAAAATTGTCATGTTTATGAAATATTATGAAATATTATAAAATATTGTGAAATATTATGAAATATTATGAAATATTATGAAATATTATGAAATATTATGAAATATTATGAAATATTATGAAATATTATAAAAAAAATTATGAAATATTTATGTAAGATCTTGGGACACGTTTTTGCTTAGTGGATACCCCCTCGAGTATTTGATACCACTGGTTTCGGAATTTCTTCTGCACAATCTGCTTCAGTTTTGTCAAAAAGATCACTGTGTGACGTAAATGCAATACTGCTTTCTGTAAACTTAATTTAGTTTTTAGAAGAAAAAAAAGATTCTCCTGTAAAATTGAGCAAACTGAGTTAGGCGATTTTGTCGCAAGAAATATTGCAAAACATTAATAACATGGAAAAATGTTTTAGGATTTTTAGGCACAGTTTCACATAATCCGAAAATCCCAATTGAGAAAATTATATAAATATTCCAGACAGTCTGTTAATTAATAAAATTGCACAAACTTGAAAAAAAATGCAAGCAATTGAAAAAAAATCTACACAAATCTGAAAACTTTTTAGAAAATGCAAAACATCGATATCTATTACTCACAGGAAGATGTGCATTTTTGTGCTTCATATTGTCACTAAAACTCATGATATTATTTGTCACTGTGACTAATATTTCTAGTGCACGAACTTCACGCATTTTCATTTTGTCACTACTAAGGGGAACATACGTCATTAGGCGTCAATTGATTACAGTCTAAAAAACTTAAAATATTTTACATAATACCACAATTTTGTTGTAGTTCTAAAAAAATCGAAAAAATTTCACATAATTCAATATGTGGGCAGGTATTGGCAATTGCAATTGCTAATGATTATTCTGGGACCCTGTACTTTGGTTTACGGTTGCACTATAGCGCCATTTAATTTAACTTACTTGACGTGATATAAACTTATGTACGGGTCATACAAAACAGTATATTTTCTGAAATTGAAATTGTCACGGAAGTATTATGAACTAAATCTAACCTAATTTATTTTAAATAGGGCTTCTAAAAAGATTTTAAAAACTCACTGTCAAAGCAGGAACTACGAGTGGGTAGTTTATCAATTTTATAATTTCTTTTTTATTTTCTTCGCTATCAATGAATGTGAAATTCGCAAAAGAAAATATCAACTTCTCAGCTATTTCAGACAAATTTTGTCTTTATATTTATTTTTTTTTTTTTACTGATATGAAAAATAAAATAATGAAATTAAGAAGTTAACAAATATTTTTGAAAATTTTACATTGTTTATTAAATTTTATAAAAGAAACTTTCATAAAATTTTCTTTAAAAATCACAAACTTTAATAATGTTTACATAATTTCATAAACTGTTTAAAAATAGTTTATTTCGATCATTTTCGGTAAGAAATTTATAAATGATTATAAAACTATGTAGTTAGTTATTTAATAAATTTAAAATAAAACAATTTTATATTTATCGAGAAATGTTTACATAATTTAAAAATAGCCAAATTCCAAAATTTAGAACATTTTAGTTCTAATGAATACTATAAAATATATTCGTAGTAGTCACACACCTACCGGCTATGTTTTTATCGGTTCCTCGTATTTTGTCATTCCATAAATACATTTTTGTAATTACCTATAAATGCCGCTAATGTTATTTTATTCCAGAAATTGTTTACATTACAACCAGGAACAAACAACAACTACCGAGAATGTCGATTCGCATAAATAAATTTATATTTTGTACGTTTTTATTGTGCAATTAGTCAACATATTAAACAGCTGCTGAATAAAAAATGCAAATGTTAGAATAATTTAGCACTAAAATAGCTATAAAGTTTTAATAAAAATGCTTTGAATTAGTTATATTAAATATTTAATAACAATCGACATTGCTTTGCAGTGTGTAATAAGTGTAGTAACTATAACTCGGCTTTGTAATGTCGAAAATAAACCATAGCACGAGCCAGTAATAAAAATTATATTTAGCGACGGTTTTAGTGCCGTTATCAGATACTCCGTGGTAGATCAGAACTTTTAATGTACTTAATATATCATTTTTATTCAAATTAAAAGGAAAGTAATTTTATAAAATTGTCATCTACCCTTAAATAATATTGCGCAATTAGTAATACATAACAGAAACTTTCCATTGGTGATGAATAATTAAAATCCCCCTTATTATGGGGCGCCATGTCGAATGGCATCGATCGTTTTTGTTTACATCTTGGAAATTCGGTCGGCTATCGATTCCCAAAAGGCAAGAATTCCACGTCGGGGCGAAATTTTAAGGTCCCCCACACGTTTCCACGAATTACCGAGCCGCCAGGTAGTTATCGGAGGGTTGTTTTGCCAGACACCCAAACTATATCTCACGGATCATTTTGCATAAAAACCGTTTCGGGCTAGACGTGAACAACAAAAGGATATAATAATGAGGTGAAGGAGAAATTGAAAGGAGCACAGCCAGTGGCGTGCATAGACGACATTTCTCTCACATAAAAATATCGTTGTCTGCATATAAAAATGTATGTAATTATTTAATAAAAAGAAACAACGCCCACAGACATTCCACGACGATTATGTTTGGCATTTCCTCTGTAATTTTTTATATTCATAAAAAAATTGTTATGATTCTGTCGTAACCTATTTATTTATTTACAGCCGACTGCATTACGATGCCATTTATTTATTATGCAATATTAATTAAATGCTACTACTGCTATCCAAGACGTTATTGGGTTAATTTTTATTTTTACTAATTGTCATCAAGTAAATTGCATAGCGGCACGCGAGTCAAGCTAAACACTATGTTGTTTACTATTTTCTATGACCATACAATTGGATTATATTTGAAATATTTGTAATAAAAAGTGACCACGTAATATACTTCAAGTTTATTTAAAGTGGCTCAGGTTCATTTACTATTTATGTAATAAGTTTTTATTTGTTTTTATTATAATTGATTTCTAACAAATTTTAACCGGAATCAATTAACATTTATTTATTACGCACCGTATTTTTAAAAAATATCACTGATATTGAACGAATATGGTGTCTATTAATAAGCCAAACTTAGGCTCTAAAACGTATTATGCTTACGGATCTCTTGTTTGGGATATAATCCCCCCAACCCGAAAGTGAAATAATATTAGTAATATTCCAAAACGCTGACGCCAACTTCTCCAGCTAACTTCACGGGCATTGGTTTCTGCTTCCTTAGATGGTGGTATTATTGTTGCTTGGTCACAGGGTATAATTTTATTTATTGTAACAAATTGTTGGATGAAATCGGTTTTATTTCAATTAATACGGTCTGGACTTTCATGATAAATTTCCGTTCTTTGAAGGTTTTGATTTATTGTCAATATGCGAGGCACCCTTCTTGATGAAAGTTATATCATCCGTAATTTCAAAATTAAGATATAAAATGTTTTTTAACTGTAATTCCTTAGCAATTTCGGAGACTTTTAATCGACGATATGGTCGTGCACTTTTTGACGACTTCAATCGTTTGTGGTACCTTTCAGTCATCCACTGTAAGGATTATTTTCTATGCTCTCACAACCATGTGAAAATTTGGTCACTGCCTCACAGTCGTATATGATGGAGCTTAATTATTTAACGTCGGTCTATTTCTCTCCTTCATTTGAGACAAATTACCGACGCCAGAGGTTAACCACATCTGGAAATTTTGCCGCAAATTCCAGAATTCCAACCTAAATTATTGGGTTTTTTAATGTGCACCCAACATCTAAATTATAAACATTCTAGGCAGTACAGGTTGGCCAAATTTGGACGTTAGTATAGCCTATCTCGGAAAACTAAAAATGCTAGATGAATTCTGACAAGGTTTCTTAATTTTTAAATAAAATTGTAGGTTTGATTTATAGAAAACGCAATTTAATAAAAATAATCAAAAAATTTTAATGGGTAATTATTTTATCTTTCAAAGAAAAAATATCTTCTTAGCACTAAATATAATTTTATTCGTTTACCATCTCATTTTCCACGTCAGACGATTCTCAGTGATTAATTACAATTTATTTGGTTTTTAAAATAGTTTTAAAGTAATGTTTTTCTTTGTGGAAAGTTGTCCAAACGTCCTACGTGGAGAATGAGGTGGTAAACGAATAAAATTATATTTAGTCCTAAGATGCCATATTTTTTTAAAAATAAAATTTAAAATATTAACTAAAGACGATTAAAAATCAAAATTATTAAACAAGTTTATTATTTTTTTGCTATTGGTATCGGGTCTTTTAAAAAATAGGCATATTTAAAAGAAGTCGAATTCATAACTTTTAGTAAAGACATATTTTTTTCCAGTAAATCTAATATATAAAAATCAAATTTGTTACCATAACGTTCATCCGATTGCGATGGGTTTTTTGCTAAACGTTCAGGATTTTTCCAGTCATAATATATTGATGTCAACTATATCAGTGTTGTATTGTGTCTTACCGTGGGGCGTGGCGTAATGCGTGGCACATACGATGCTCTGAACTATTCCATAATTTTTAGGGAGAGGCAGGACGGATATCATTTCAATATTATTCAAACTAACCCAATTACAGGAAGCTACTTATATTCTTATTTTATTTTATGAAATGAAAATGATAATTTCTTTTTAACTTTCAAAAATTTGTTAATGTAGTTTTTATTTCTATTCGTTCATTTTATTTATTCTTACAAGTGAATAATTCTGTATAAAAGTATTACCAACGAATTGTTTATACGGCATAATAACACCTCATAATAGAACAAATCATATTTTGCAATGTCATCAAATATTTCATCAATAAGTGGTAGATATGTTTTTTATAATTTTGGCATATTCAATCTGAACGTTCGTTATTTATTTAAATCAAAATTGTTGCGTTCAAAAGAATAAAACCATTTACGAGGTGCATTCGAAACAATGGAAATGTTTTGCGACATAGGCGAAATGGTCATACATTTACTGGCAGCCCACGGCATATGCAGGAATATGCACAAGATGACATGACATATGTGCGTTCATTAGACCGTCCCGACTTTTCCATCACATTTACATGCAATCTAGCAAGGGACGAGATAAAAGAGCTTCTATTGCCCGATAAAATTCCATCTGATTGTCACGATTTGACTGCACGAATATTCAAACAAAAACTCACCAAGTTGTCAATAATTGTGAAAAATCACATTTATGGTAAGACTCGCTGTATGCTTTCCATTGAATGGTAGATGAGAGGACTTTCACATCATGCTCATATTCTCATATGGCTCAAAACAACATTACAAACAATCTGAAATTGAGAATGTTATTTCTGCACAAATTCCTAATCCTGAAGATGACCAATAGGTCAATATTGAGCAACAATAGTTGCTCAATATTGTGACGAAAACAGGGTACATGGACCATGCGGAACAATGAATTCACAATCTCCTTGCATGGTAGATTACAAATGCACCAAAAAGTATCCCACTTAGTTTATTAAACGCGCAGCGATATGGCAGTAGTCAGTATTGATAGATCTAATGCGCACAATGATGAAGTGAGTCAATTTCAAATAGGTTGATATATCAGCAGCAACGAAGATATCCCAATTCACACACGGCATCCCAATGTTGTTTCAGTGTTCATCTTGAAAATGGACAAAAAGTCTATTTCACGAAATCTTGCTGCTACACACCACACTAACAGCATTTATTGCCCTGTGTGGTAAAGATGAATTTGCTCATACATTATTTGTACGCTTCTATAGTACTATACATAGAATGCTACATACAAAAAATTCCAACGACATAAGCAAGGCATGCTTGTTGAAGATTATCATAATCTGTATTCGTCTTGGGCCGTGTTTCAAAACATCCAAATAATGCCGAGTGTTATTATTTGAGAATGCTGTTGGTTAATCTCAAAGGACTGACTTCATTTGCAAATTTGAAAAATGTTGATGGCGTAGAATGCCAGACGTACAGAGAAGCTTGCCAAGAGCTTTATATGCTCGAAATTGACCATCAAATTTGATAAATTTCAACATTATTTGCCATAAATTTAACCACATATTCGCTATGCAACCCGAAAGATTATTGGAAAAAAATCAGAGAGGATTTGAGCGTGAGCGATGACATTTTACACCTCGTTCAATAGCAATGATAAATCCACTGAGTTTTTGACAACATTTTCAATCAAGGTCTTATCGAAATCGAAGACATATGCTTAACAATCAACAATAAAGCACTCAACTTGGCACAATCGCGCCTCAACGTTCTTGACCTTTATGATAGCGATTTATCGAGATAACAGCAGTACAATTCTAATGATTTGCGTGCATTTGTTGAAACACTACTTTTGCTTGGCTACATACAAATTGGCCCACGACACAATTAAAAATGCCGTGTCAAAGGGCATAGGTGAGCTGTCCTTCCTTGATGCGCCGGGCGGTACTGGAAAAACGTTCCTTCTTAGTTTGTTATTGGCACTTCTCAAAATGGAATTGCTTGGGCTCTTGCTTTATCAGGTATTGCAGCTACGTTATTAGATGGTCGATGAACGGCTCATTTGGCGCTTAAATTGACATTGGATATGCATTTTTATGAAGCTCATTGTCTGGGAAGAATGCATTTTGGCTCTAATTTTATTATCTGGCGACTTTTGGCAATCTCTTCCAGTGATACCTAAATCAACACCTGATGAGCTCAATGCTTGCTTTAAAGCATTCCTTTTTTGGAGACGTGCAAAAACTCACAT
>JARJEC010060549.1:0-17312 GCA_030264575.1 Tachinus sp. AB-2021 | reverse complement strand
TGTAAACATAATAAATTACATTAATGTCTATACCATGTAACAGCTAACTTGTTCTTAATAATAAACTTATTATTTTTAAAATCAATAAACCGAAATCGATCTTATTTCTTGCATGCAATACACCGTTTTATCCACAATCACCATATTCGTAGAATCAGAATGAGCAAATTAAATAAAAATATATTTGTAAAATATAACGCGGTAGGCTTTATCATAGTTAGTGATTGCTATGTGTTGAAAAAAAAAATTAACAATAGAATAAAATAGGTAAGTTAATACGTTTTCAAAGTGTAGATTAAAATTTAATTATAAGATGATTGCGGTTCAAACTTATTTATTTTTGTTAACGAGGTGTTTTAGATTTAAAAGCACGCTGTTAAGAAAAAGAATCGTAATTTTTGATCTTCGTATTATCTTAAATTTTACGATGGTGATATTAAAACGACTACTTAATTTCAACCAACAAAAAAAGTTCATCATTTTATTACGAATTTTGCAAATGTTACAAAGCATGACAAGACTTTAAGAACCTCGTGAGGCCAAACGAAGAGTTTTTCAGCATTTTGGAGATTTTCGGTATCTTTTGGTACTATCTACAAACTTACCTAGCCTTTGTCGGCTAATTAATCTCACTTGCATAATACAACAAATAATTAAAAAAATGAGGAAGCCTTAATGTAAATGAAGAAACTCGCATTACTTTATTTTTAATCTCTACTTTTATCCGATGGTTATGCTAAAGCGTGGTTTCACTTTGGATGTACACTCAAAGTTAACGGTTGGTTGAACGATCCTACATTGAGTTGTGTTCAACGTGGATGATCATCTCGGATGATTATCCGAAAGTGACAACTGTAAATGGCATTCTGTGGCATTTTTTCGGTTTCATCCGTAGTGTATAATCAAAGTGAACGATGAACAAGTTTTCTGCCTACCAACTTTTGATGAAAGGGCCGATAATTTATTATTATTTTTATAACAATATATTGCTTTATTTGTATAATTAATAGAAAAAATACAATTTTATTGTTAATTCAATTATTAATCAAGTACCGAAATTAATTTATTTGCAAAGACGTTGAAATAATTACGTATAATATTATTATTTTGAGATATCTAAATTATCTATGTTTATTCACTAAAGGCAGAATATAAACAAAAATAAAATGAATATTTTCTGATTAAGAAAATGTAATAAACAATCAGCTATCAGATATTACAAATGATGAGTATCTTTTCGCATTTCAAATTTTGGAAATTCCCTTAATCTTAATCCTAATAATGTTATTATGAGGCTTAAAATACTTGGAAAATATAAAAACGAAAACATATTTGCTCATTAGAAAGTGTGCTAATGATCAGAATTCAGATATTCCATAATAATCATCCTTATTAGAACTATGATTTAGTTATTTCATATATAAATATTATACTTCCTTATTCTTAATTCTATTATTAGAATTGAAATGATGTGATATAACGACAGGGAATCCACCTTGCGCCATCCTTCTAATATAAAAATAAAATGTGTACAGTTCTAAAACAATAATATACTAATAAATCTTTTAATTTGAAATTTATAATCGGCTTTTTTAAAAATCGTTCAGAATTGTATAGCAATAGGTAATCTTTATACGAGATAACATCCATTCATTCATTGCGAATGAATTAATTTTGGTAGTTGATAATTGAATTAACAATATAATTATTGCATTTTTATTAATAATACAAGTATATCAGCATATTATAAAAATGTAAACAAAAACTATTTATATTTAACTTTGTTTTGACGTCCTTCAATGGTTATGGGAAAAATTTTAAAACGGCTTATTATATATATATACACACTTTCCACTTTCGATGATTTATCCGGGATGAACATCCAAAGTGACGAAAGTAAATGGGTAGTATGTTGAAGCTGGCTACAAGTCTTACTTAAAATTATATGCAATTGTTTTACTGTATTTGGCTATATTGACCAGCACTCACTAATAGAGGGTTTTCCAATAAGGGGAACTCGATGCTGAAATAAAGAAAGCTGTACGAAGTAGTAACAATTTTTTTTATTAGAAAAGCCTATATAAATATAAACTATTATTTAAATATACTTTTACATCGTTACCTGCAATTCATTCCCAGAAACCTTTTGTCAAATGTTAAATGTTTAATCTATTTAACTTATTGATAACTATTGCGTTATAAATGTAAATAATAATAACTTAATTTATTATTTGCAAATTAAGTTTTTATTAATATTAATTCGAACTCGCACTAATTTATGCTTAATTATGGTTGAATTGAATATTAAATTAACTAATTTTAGCAACAACTAATTCCATTAATACATTTTAAAAAGTTAGTTCGATTTTTTTAAAGTATTGTTTAGTATTTTGTATTTTTGGAAATATTTTACTACCAATAACAATTAAACGTCAGTGTCTAATAAACCAATTGTGAATCATACCAGGTTGTTTATTGCAAAATTATCTCATCATCGTGAAACTTTACAGCTCATAAAAGTAATACTACAGCACAAAAAATTGTGATTGGCCATTTTATTCTTTATAATGATGATGCGAATGAAGTTTTAACGGCTCACACATCTCCGAGATTGGCGTCTATTTTCATCTTGCTTAAATTTTAATAGCTTTATATAATATCAAAATGCATTTTACCGGATCTGATAATATTTGAGTTTTCCAATTAAAATGTTTGTAAACGTCTAATTAACAAAACCATTTCTATTTGATAAGGCTTGAAAATTAATTAAAATGCAGTAGTAGATTTTACGTATAATTAGTTTAAACATTACATAATTAAAGTTAATTTAATTTTTGAAATTAAATTTTATATTTTTCAATATTTAACCGAGCATGCAGAATCTATAATATTTAGCAATAATTCATAATTTTATTATAAGTAAGTTTATAAAATAAATTGACCTCTTATATAATAAATTATTACCCAGACTTGGTTATAAAAAATTCCATTCCCAAGCCTATTCACTTGAGTTGATTTCATTTATATATATATATATATATATATATATATATACATACATAGTGACAATGACAGAGGCTGAAGAAGACGGAAGATGATGGATTGTAGCCACATATGAAGTTTCTATAGACAATGGCAAGATGGTGTTATAGATCTGTTGACTCTTGGGAAAAGGGGGGTTTGTATTATTATTTAATAGGTATTTATTTCGGTTTATAAAATTGTTTGAAAATATAGTTTTATTAATGTCGAAATAGGATTGTTAGAGGATTAATAGACGGCAAATTGCAGGTTTGGCAACGAACATTGCGGTTTGGCCCGCATCTGTGGCTGCTGACGTTGCATTTCCTATAATGCTTCTATTTGTTCACTACCACCTCCCCCTACAATCGTGTCTGTATCTCCAGAGATGCGACCATTCAGTTTCCAGCGAAACGTGCATTTCCTTGTTTATATACGCTCAACTCTCAAGATTACCACAACGACTCCTGCCTCGTTCAAGAAGATTTGTATAATGATTATAGTTTTAACAAATATAAAGCTTATAGCAGTTTGCTGCGAACTTTCTAACCGACTTTCCTTTTACTTTTACACTTTGCAAACTAAAGTAAAACTAAACTAAACACAAAATGGCTTCAAACTTATTTTTTATTATTATATTATAAAGTGTTTGGGATAAGATTCTATTTATATTTTCTACAAGAGATAATTGAATATGGTAATGCAGACCGGTAAGATTTATAAGTTTCGTGGGTAATGATAGGAGTATATTATATGGTAGCAAGTGTTCTTTGTTAGATATAAAATGGGTGGAAGATTCGTCGTCCCTCGTCGGCAACCGCAAAGTGCTAAATTATACGATTCTCGCTATAATGCCCCTAATATTCAGCACACGGCTCGCATTGTTGCACAACCAAATTTGCTGATTTACGTGAAAATTTCACAGAGGAACCGAATATCCCTAGACATTTTACACAATTAATTTATTGCGGAAGGAAGCGTAAACATCGTCCAGTACCGGAACTCTCTATTCAATTACATTTTACATCCCTTCTTTATCACTCGCCAACAAACATAGTTCCAAGGAAGAGATCATTAAATAATCCATTACTGCCATTTCCACTAACTCCAAAACATCTTTACATTTGCTAATTAATTATAAAAGCATTTTAGTAGATGTATAGCATATAATCATTTTAAAATAAATATACAACACAATTTTTTTTAATTATGCAAACTTACAATAGATTAATTTTATGTACAATAATTATTATAGTAAATATTAACATTGTTGGATTTATGAGTATATGCAGCTTAACCCGAAACATCGCATGCTATTACTAACCAAGCCAAATCATCATTACCTACTTTCGAATGATTTTTATAAAGCAATATCGCCATATTTGTGTATCTTAATATAAAATCATCACAATTGATCTTCAGGTCTGGATATAGCTTTATGAAAAAAGTTAGTTTTGTCCGTATTATTTATTTTATTCTTTCTAAATGTTACACATTGATGAAATAAATAATAAACAAGAATAGTGTGATAAATGCTTAATATATTCAACAAATAAAATTAATTACTGTTAAAGTAAAAAAAAAGTAAAATAATTAAATTCGTATTGGCAATCACAACAGGGAAGATAAATTGCAGACATTTGCGTGCAAATAAACAAATTGGATTATTATATATAATTTGATCAATGATGACCAAACATGCAATGCTAATACTATGATGAAACCAAAATTAATTAACGCAACCGCAAAACGCATGGTAATAACCGTTTCCGTAATATTAAGTCTTTTATAAGGCAATTAAATGCAAAACGTCCAAATAAATATTAAAATGTGTGTAAAGCACTAAATAATCAATTAACGCTGTAGCTAAAATGCCAAGCAATAGTGTGAGTGAGTAAAAAAAATGTTTGTGAAGCACTAGCGTGGTTAATATAATTCTCCATGTTCAGCAAAATTTGTTCATCGAATTAATTGACTTCAGCTCCAAAACACTTTGTTTGATTCTTATTGATACAAAAATGGTTGACTCAAATCCAACAACCACAATTTAATTTAATCAACACAACTTGTTACACACTAATTACGCAACGTAGATCAATATTTACCAATGTCGACACATCAAACGATGATTCAAAACCAAGCCATTATAAAAAAGCAAAAATAACCAGCAAATCGAAATTCAGCATTACCATATATTTCCCACCAGAATTATAGTAGATTAACTGAAATAAATATCACAAATAATTTATGCGATTTTTCAACGTTCTTCAAAGTAATTCATATCCACAGGGTGAGCCAACCAGTTCGCTTACGTGAATGCAATTTTACCCAGAAATATACACATCATCAAATTTCCCAAACAAATTAACGCAAGTCTCATAGATTTTTGTTGTTTGCACATATTTGGCAAATATACCTACAGATTTAAAATCCGTTTAGTTACTGCATAACACCTTGAGCACATTACCTCGATGACCGGAATAAGAATGAATTTCACATGTGCAACATGAAATTATTACGCAGCGATTGGAAGTAAAGACACTTTGGAATAATTTACAATAATATTAATAGTTGGCATACCTGACAACATTTAGCACTAATTTCAAGCTGTAAGGATATGAACCGACAGTAACAGCCGATTAATTAAAGAAACCTCAAACTACAGGTTCGTTTCATTATTGCATGATTGATCGCGAACGGTTTTGGGTACAGCGCTAACAATCAGGTAACAAAAAAAAAGTTACAAAAACGTAATTTTTTATTGTAACCGAATCTGCAATAAAAATCAGATTTTTTTCAAAGTTGCCCCACTTCAACCCCTAGAGGTTGGGTGTACGGTCAAATGTTGAACCATTGGATAGTTTTGGAAAAAAAATAAAGTATTAACTTTTGTTTTTACGATCTGATGTGTATTTGTTATGATAATTGACCGGTAATTTTGACTAATCCTGTATGTAATTATGAGTTTGTTTCAACATAAATCTGACTAATGTGAAAACAAAAGTTTATTGTTATATAACACACCTCTTACATATTCATGAATTCCAATAGTTTTAGCTATATCTAAAACTAGACATCGTTTATGTTTATTTTATATGTTATGTATAATTCCAGTCATAGTCACATTAAAGGGCATCGCACACCTGCCAGATTGGCGGCGATGCGCAAAGCTGCGCGGCTCTCGACATTATATTATACACTGTTCTATGACGGATCGGCAGAGGTCAACGGCTGCCAGTGTAAAAAAAGTGCCAAGAGCCACGCAGCGCAGCGCATCGCTGCCGATCTCCCAAATATGCGATGCCCTTTATTGAATGTTTATATTTATTTTGTATGTATTTTAAAAGCATTGGAACACGTTATAATTTGAAACTGATCCGATTTATATAAAATATTATCTTTTATTGACTGTTGAAAGCAGATGAAAACAAGGTGAAAAGCAATGACGCAATAGTTTGTTATGTTATTGCAGGCAGAAAAGAATGCAGGCGGTTTTTGTGGAAAATGTCGAATAATTGAGAATTGTTGAGTAGTGTGTAGCAAGATTCGAGAACGAGACAAGTTCATTTTGGTGCATAAACATTCTATACATGCACAACATATATAACTGTATATATAAGATAAACCTTTATATCCGCGTAGCAGACTTATTATATAATTGATTCGCTGTGTTTTGTCCAATTTGGCCCAATTGATAGAAAATAACTAGCTGTTTCTATAATGAATATCTTTATACGCATAATTATAAAATATTTGTTTTTAATTCTAGCTTATCGATGAATTGAAAATTGAAATATTTCAACAAATCTAAATAAATTAATAAAAATTACTGTCATTAGAACAAATTTGAATATATATATATATATATATATATACTTACCTAGCTTCCAAACATACAAAACGGATTTCAAATGAAAACTATGCCGCAAGAAGAAGGCAAGTCCATGTTCGGTAATGTTTCATTATAGAAACAGCTTTTCATTCTGTATCAATTGGCACAAATTGTACAAAACACAGCAAATCAATTTTATAAAAAGTCTTCTATGTGGATATAAAGATTTATATCATATATACAGCTATATTTATTGCGTATGTATTGGTCAAAATGTTTTTTCACCAAAACAAATTTGCCTCGTTATTAAACTTATCCGGAATAGTTCTCAATTATCCGGCAGTTTCCACAGAAACTGCCGCAAATAATTAATTCGCGCGGCTGCATCCCTTTTTTCCTATAATAACAGGCAACATTGAAAAAGAAATCACCAACAGCAATTCAGGAGACGGTTATTTTAAGTGATATCAATTTTATCCCTTTAATTAAACTTTCAGTAGAAACAAATCTATTTTTTTCATTTCTAATATAATGGCATTATTTTTGCTCCACCTAGTAACTTTTATCCTGTAAATATTTTGTATCTGATTATGATTATGAACAAACATAGTGTACTACTACTACTACAATCGACATAGTTAATATATATATATATATATATTTATATTTATATTATGCGAAAATTAGTGGATCTGTTTTATTTGTTTTTATAATATGAATGAGAAATACAGTTTTATTATATTTAAACTTTCTGACAATATTTGTAAAAAATGGGTTTTATATATATATATATATATATATATATATATATAATGTTATATCCGAAAAATATATATTTTTGGATAATTGAAAAAAAAAAGAAAAACAATACTTAATTTGCTTTATAACAATATTTATATTAAACAAAATCAATTCCGTTGTTTGGGCCAGGGCGCATATGCTCTCCCGTCCACATAATATAACTAGCAAATCTGCAATATAACAGCAGCGACCTTTGTATTATTTCTTTATATCTTTGTATAAAGATTCGAACAGAACAAATAAATAACATGTAATACGATTGGTCCAAATAAAAATAAACAGACAACAGACTGAAAAAAAGTATAATGCGTTTCCATTGTTACAATCTATTCGGGACACTATGTGGATTATAATGAAAAATAAAAAAATCTGTAAAGGATTATTTGGTATTAAAAGAAATCAATCCTGAAGTACACAATGTAATCTTTATGTTTCTATTCTTATTATATCAACATATGCGATATACATATAAATTATATTATATTAATAAATATCAATTATTTGTGTAAATATTTTAATAAAATATATTAAACAATTCATCCGATACCAAAAAATCAAAGTAAGATCAAACACTTTGAAATGTATTAAATGAGAACATTTTTTAATTAATTAACCAGACAAAAAAATAAATTATTAAATATCAAAGGAGTAGTGTCTTTTAAAAATAAAAAAAAACAACTTTTTGCAGAGATTCAATTTCCTTTTGTCGCATGAAACTGCAGACGTTCGGCAATTACATCGAATTTTAATTGCAGTTACGTTAGAAGGCCGGATCCTACAATAGAACTAATTAATAACATAAAAGAATAAATATATGAGTTTTATGCATGTTTAATATAAAGCAAACAATACTTGCAGGATATTATATTCCATATGTTTCAACTGTCATAGTATTTTAGGTGCCTTAATCTGCACGAAAGTAAGTTCAGTTTTAGTTGGGCCATTTCATAATGGCTGCACACACCCACAGACTTAGAACATAAAATATAAACGTGCAAATATTCAACAGAAACTCTACACATAAAGCCATGCATTCTGGTTAAATGAGAGTTGTGTTTTGGAATCTACATTGTTATGTACTGTTTTGATTTAGACTAAAGAGTTTTATTGTATTATAATTTGTTAAAATGGTATAGACTTCTATTTAAATTATTCTGCAAAATTTATTATGCCTGTCATCAATTAAAATATTTTTTTTATATTGAATAGTTAATATTAATTTATTCTACCGGGAATAGTGTGCATAGCTTCAAAAGTTAGCAAAATAATAATTTATTATGGTTTGATTTTATAAACAATTTTAATAAATGTTTATACAATAAGCCTCAATGTTGTAGAACATTTGTGATACATTTCACCATAAGGTGACATAGTGTCAACATTTGGACGTTATTATAGGCTATTTCAAAAACTAAAAACTATAGAACAATTCTGATAAAGCACCCAGTAAACACATTACATAAAATGTATATTTCAATACAACAATTTCAGGATATTTACATAATTGTAAATAATACGTAATAAAAACGTAAATTATATTTTTTAATGTAAATTATATGCAAATTGGCTTACGTAATAAAAACTTAAAACATAAATATAAAGAAATCAAATTTGATAATTGATTTCCGCGATTATTTTTTTTTTAATTGTAATACATTTTTTTACTTCTGTTGTGTGGTCTAAGCAAACTTACATTTTTGATAACTATGAATAAAATAACATATAGCATATAATAATTGTATGTGATGAATTGGAGCTTCTTGCTCCAGCTGTACTGATTGGCAGCTACACGATCCTGACGGTTAGTGTATCTATTATACAGGTATGGTAAAATTTACCAAAACAATCAAATATCTTGAAAAATAAACATGAAATCGCAAAGACAAAAATTATGTTTTTGCAGGTTTTTAAAAAGCTGTTATTTTCACTCCAAGTTATATTTTGGAAATGATTATGTTAAAGGCCGATGAACACATAAAGTGTGCCAGCCGACTCAGTAAAGGTGAGCGGGTTTTAAATACAAGCATAACGAGTTTGATTAAAAAAATTACTTTACTTGTGTTTAATCGTCTAATAGGAAAAGCTCGAACATAGATAATAGACATTTCAAAATATTTACTAAAAAATAATAAACAATAATAATGTGATAAATGCGTAATATATTCAACTACAACAAGGCAATTTTTCCATGTTCAATTACACTCATCGATTTTAGATCTTCTCTCTTACTGTTATCAAGTGCAACTGAACTTAAACGCGTCAAGTGCATACGAACTTAAATGAAACCGCTAAAGAAAAAGATTATGCAAAATCAAAAAGTAAAATTGAGATGGAACAACATCAATATAAAGAAATCAAATTTGATAATCGATTTCCGCGATTAATAATTTTTTTTTACTGTAATAATTTTTTTACATCTGCTCTGTAGTCCAACCACACTTAAATTTTTTATCTTAAATTGAAACAAGACAAACACATATTATTTTACTTTAAATTTTTACAATATTTTATCAACTTTTTTTAATATAAACTATAGTGCGCTATATTTTTATAAAATGTAGAATTTTATGCTGAATTTTTTATTAACCAATCTAAAGAGACCGGTACATTTTGAGAATGCCTTAATATGGCTAGATTTTACAAATAGGGTGATATGACTATGGTGAAACGATAGACTCTTTAATATACCTACTTAGTGTCTTCTCAGAAGTTCTGGCAAAGTTATTTATATAAAACTCTATGATTTTTTCTTCAGTTGCAAATTATTTCACTCTAGTCAACATCGTTCCACCAAGGGCAAATCGACAAGCATTACACTATTTCAATTTATTGAACTTATTGCGAATGTCTTGGAGTAATCTGAAATCTTATTAAGAAAATTTTTACATTTGTCAAGTCAGTTGTATGTATTGGGAAATTTTAAAAAACTTTACATTTATTTTATAAGAGAGAAAAATATCTACTATAGAAAATAAAAACTAAAAAAAAACACGTCTAGATCGCCAATAGGCAATAAGACCAGCTGCTCCTTAACGACATATTCTTGAGCCATTTTTATTCATCTTATTTGTAAATGATTTTTCAGCTTTAGTAGAATTTTTGGAAACTTTTATGCAAATATATGCTGAAGAAAAAAAAACCCACAACACTCACCAACAATAAAACTATTCCAAATTTATAGCACAAATGTCACTTGATTTACAAAGATATTAAATATTGATTAGTTAAAAATAGACCTATATTAAATCACGACGAAACACACACTGTAATAGTTACCACAAAAAATGCAATTTATAAAGTTTCAAACTTCTTAACAATCAAACAACGCATGTTTAAAGTAATGTAACATTTCCTAGCTTATACAGAGTGTTTTTTTAACATTCAACCTGAATATCTTAGAAAATCAAGTCAAAACAAAAAAATTCCGAAACACGTCAATTTATATATTAAGGGAAACATCTTTTTTCATACAGTTGACAAATTTTCCACTTCTTCTCCCTTCGAACAAGCAGTTTTCAACATTTTTAAATAGACTGCCTTGTGAATCCTGATTTAAAAGATTGGTTATGAAATTATGAGTTTACTAGATAGTTATCCAGTCACATTTTATTTGATAGTTTCTACAAAAAATGCGCACACTTTGGCCAAATGAATAACAATATTTTAAACAAATCAGTAACTATTATTATATAAGTCGAGAGATACAGTTTATTGGCAAATTTATTATGTGCTAAAGATCAGCAATAATGATTTGATGTAAAAATTATAATAAATAACACCATTCCATCTTATCTATCTATTAAAGGGCTCTTTTAATGGCCTATAAAACATCAGAAATTGAGTGTAGAACCATTCGAGAATAAAATTTATTGCACATTGTAATATAAATTTCTTTATTGTTTTATTCTTCATAATGTCAAAAAATAAATAAACATATAAACAGAATATAATATTCATTTATAGCAATATTTTTATTTACGTCATATTAATATAATATTTATAAAAAGTGACCATTCTTGTATTTTATTATTGTTAATTTTAGAACAGTTGGATGCATCAAAGTCATATTAATACTCCAACATTAGAATAGAAGCAAAAACAATTGATTAAACAGAAGATGAACAAAGTTGTGGTTAACTTAATATTATAACTATTTAATAACAATAATATTAATAATATTTATTTTTGTTTATTACACAAGTCACAAATTATATCAAATAAAAGAATGATCAAAATATTCTTTGAATAATTAAAATGCATGGGATTAAAACATACTTTTAATATTTATTGTAAATTGATATAGGTTTAGTTTGATTTATTTGATTATTTGTTTAAAATTAAATCTAATCTGGTGGTTTTCTTATGTATGATAATCATGAAATGTATATGTTAATAATATTGTTTAAAAAGATGAAACATTTATATACGTATGTTAAATATGTCTTTATATTTTAGACCACCTAATATACGATTGGCTTGTTTTTGCACTTTAAATGCATTGCTTAATAATGCTGCATTTCCCAGTTTTAAATACCACATTGAATTGATGAATGGATGTAAGCATAATATATAGAAATCATTACTAATTGCAATGTGACTTCTGCTTATTTTTGTAATAGAAAGACATATTTAGTAACCTTAAGTTAAGTTAAAAAGGTAGTATCAGCTACACATATAAGCTTAGAGTCTATTTGTAAACTATGAAATTTTACAACATCTTACAATCTTTTG
This sequence comes from Tachinus sp. AB-2021, assembly GCA_030264575.1. NCBI lineage: Eukaryota > Metazoa > Arthropoda > Insecta > Coleoptera > Staphylinidae > Tachinus > Tachinus sp. AB-2021. The sequence goes on along the minus strand of JARJEC010060549.1, from coordinate 4,927 downwards.
ACCTATTTTCAGGTTTTAACAAAAAACTATATGTTGAATCTTATTTATATTAAGACCAAGTTTGTATGACAAAAATCATTAATATACTTTTTTTAACTCGATTTTCTTAATATTTTGCTTTAAAATATCTAATGCTTTGTTAATTTTTAAAGTTGTTATATCAGCAGCAAATATTGTAAAAAGTGCTCCAATGTCACAATATGGCAGGTCATTGATAGATATTAAAAATAGCAATGGTCCTAAGACAGAGCATTGCGGGACCTCAAGATTACTTTCAAGTATATCCAAAATAAATGAATTTACTGAAACATATTGTTTTCTATTTTTTAAATATCAAACTACATATAATATAATTAATTGAAGTGAACGTTACTTTTTGATAATGCATTCTTATGAAATAATACAATTTACTATGTTTTTTATCACGAATTTATTCTCTCAAATATATTACTAATTTCGGCTCCACTAGAGCCTTCTACGGATTTGGAGCCGAAACTAGTAATGTATTCGAGAGAATAAATTCGTGATAAAAAACATAGTAAATTGTTTTATTTCACTACAAGTTGTATTGCAACATTGCTACAATGGTAATTTAAATTTTCTAACAATATATCAAACGATACACAGTCAAAAGTTTTGCATAACTCACACAGTAAGGCATTGGGAATTATTGTAAAAATTATTCAGAACAGTATCTACTAAGTTTTTTTTATAGCAAGCACAATTGATCTTTTAGTTCAAAACCTATATTGGTTTGCAGAGAATAAAATGATTATTTTCCAAGTGATTTCTTATCATCTTAGTTCAAATTATTAATACGGTCATTTTTTGCTATTATGGTGGCTCAATTTTTAGTAAAAACGTAATTTACTTTAAAAAATCGCCATAGTTTTGTTAGTTTTGTCTTCTGTTCAGTTCAGTTCATGATTGTTTCTCAAATAACTCTTCGATGCCTGGCTGTTCGAACTTTTATTTCATGTTGTAAACCATTTTAGTAATCTTTATTGTGTGGTTTGATGCGCCAGCTTGCTTCAATATAAAAATCCGATTTAGATAAACAATAAAAAACAAAAAAAAAATGAATTATAAATTGTATAAAATTTTAACGAATACCATAAATTATAACATTTCCATTTTTTCCAAACCATATTATATAACCCCAATTCAACACCCCTTATAAAAACTTTATAGTTAGTTTTAAACAGTCCAAGTATTAATTTTTTTGCAACCTGCTACATCAATAATATATAATAATGAAAATTATAAAAAATATGTTATTAATAATCCTATTGTTTGTATTTGAGAAAAGACGCGACTTATGGATCAACTTCAAAAAACTTTTCGCGATATATTTGCTCTTCTTTTCTCAGCAAATAATGCCTTTAACTCGGTGGTGGATCTTTGATATTTTATATTTTTGCATATTATAAGTTTTATTGGAACACCGGATAATATCTCTTATTTTCAATTTTAATTATTACCAATTTTCTTAATGTTTTTTCCATTTTGACACTGTTTAGCAACAATTACAAGTTTCTTCCGATCATAACCAATTTTACTAACACTTACTAACACAAATAAACCGACACAATAAATGAATTATTGAAAAATATAGTTAACTGTTAGCAAAAAATAAATCTGAAAATTAGTAAAAATTGTTATTGTCCCTAAAAAAATTATAAAGTGCCATCACACAAATGAAAAGTGAAAAAAATCTATTATAAATATTTGTACCTCCGGTTGCGTGTCTCTTGTGTATAAGTCAAAGATGCGGTATGCATATTATCAGACGACAATATTACTGCAAAATTATCAGAAACACTCAAACTTGTAATTTTTTGTTTAAATTTAAAATGACAGCTAAAAATAACGTTTCCAAAGCTACGCTAACACCTATATTTTGTCAACTGTCGGAGTATATAGAATTTTTATGACAAATACTTGTATGAGCTCTGCTTTGGAAACGTAATTTTTAGTTGATATTTTAAACTTAGACAAAAACATACAAATGGAGAGTTTGAGCTAATGTCTTGCAGATACCACATCATGCTGGTCCGCCCAACCACTTTTCAAAGTTTTACCTAGAGGTAATATCATATCAGCTTTGCGGCTGGCCTATTTCTAATTTACTTGCATCATGCATATAGCAATCGTTTTTAATTTTATTTTAAAATGTATTAAAAAAAATATAATATTACAAAAAAAAGAATTAAAAAAAATAAAATTTAAAAATATAATAAATAAAATAAAAACTTTAAAATTAAATATTAATTTTAAATGAAAAAAAAAACAAACAAAAATAAATCTAATTGTTTATAATAATGTATATGTTCAACTGTTGTGAAACTAGTAAGAATACCATTGCAATGAACTGCATATTAGCAAACTAATAATAATAATAATAATAATAATAATAATAGTAATAATAATAATAATAGAAATTTTGTAAAATTAATGAATTAGATCAGTACAATGTTCGTTAATTTCCCTCCTTTCATCATAATATAATTTAGCTAATGCGGCTGAGGATATAATACGAAAGTTATGGTCCCATAAAATAATCCATCCCCAATCTAAATAAACGACTAAACAATATACATCCGTCGGATTGTTTTATATACGCAAACAATTAAAGCACAACGACGCAGAATAAAGCCGAAACGCAGTTAAAACAGAAAACTTATTTTAACGACAATAACAAATAATTCCGCGATAAAACGGCATTAAAATGCAGAGCCAGATATTTACAAAGTACCTATCCAACTCCCTCTCTCATGGAGTTTCTCGTAGCGACGTAATACAATTAAGTGAAATTAAATCAGCGTTTGTTGTATATTTAGAGCCAAGCATTGGCAGAGGTATTGTGTTTTTATTTTCTTTATTTCGGTTTAGATTTAAAGGTTTTTCCTTGCACAAAACCGCCGGTTTATAACCTGCACGTCGCCCGGACAAATTCTGAATAACAAAACTTCGGTGATCGAGTTTTTTTTTCTTGCAGTCGGGCACTGAGCTGTCGGTAGGAATCTGCACGAGGATTAACGCCTGCGATATTGGGAAACATGAGGCGACCCGATCTGGATTATCCTGTTCCAAAAAAAGTTTAAATCTTTAACTAGATTACTTTTAAACTACACTCGATACATATAAATAATATATGAATGCTCAAACTTTTTTAATCAATTTCGGTATAATTAAATCAATAATTTTTACTTTGTAAATCCACTATTAACTATTACATGTAAATTATTGAATAATATAGTATTGATTTTGTTAAAATACAATCTAATCTGTCAGGGCAGTCATGCAAAGTTTGATGATGTGCAGATAGTAAAATAAATCTGTCAAGAGATAGTTGGTAGCCCGGTGTAGTTTTGTGATGTCTCAGCATGAAAGGTCGAGTTCAAGCGATGACATTTGTGCCGACCGAGCAAACCTAACCGGGCACGTATCTGCCGAATCTAATAGTCTTACGTGAGTTTTCCAGCACACAAATGTATCGCATCCGAGAGAAATATATATAAAGAGAACAATATCGCTCTGATCAATATGGAAAGGCTATTTAAGCGGTATTAGATTGCTCATCCAATGAGATAAATAATTATGAATAATATCTAATACAAACAAAAATAATTGTTTCAATAATTCTAATGAATAATTAGACGTATAATGCATATTTATGATATACGTTTTGTCTTGCTAAAGCTTTTTTAATCGAATGTAAAACAATTGCAGATGTATAGGGATTTACAAAAAACTGGTTAAACTAAAATATTTGATAAAAGCACTCAAATATTTAAAATTCAGGATAACAATAGTATTGAATTAATAGATATTATTGGTGATATCCAGTAGCAAATAATAGGAAAAAACGATTAAAACAGTACAAATATGTTTCTTTTATGTGTAAAAGTAGTATTGGTTTCTCATGGTACTTCAGCTTGTTATTAATCTTCCTCAAACACAACTACAATTGGCCGTGTTGGGATTGGGACATATAAATTGGCTAATGAGCTAATGTTTATTTTGAGAAATTTCTTTATATTGTTCTTGGAGTACCTAGCGTAATTCTTGGAGAGTCTGCTACAATTTGGTAAAGACAAATCTTTTTCTGAAACTATAAAATACCTTTTCTATATAGATATTCTTTTTAATAACAGAATGTGTCTTCTGAACTTGTTTTGCATTAAAACAAAGTTATTTCCAATAAAAGTGCAAACATAAGACAACAGCTTATTGAAGACCGCCTTCCTACTTATGGATGTTCAAAGCTCCATTTTTCACAAATAGAAGGTTCTTATGCGCTCGAAATGGTGCAGTTAAACTTCTCTTCTTCTTACCCATTCCTTTCCATAAGATGCAGACAAAAAGGAAACTCGTCAGTAAAAAAACTTGACTCCATTGCTGAAGCGTTCAATTTTCTTGTAACCGTTTCTGGGTTAGTAAGTATTAGAGAATAGAATCAAGACTGCAAAAACTAAATCCAAAGATTTATGGAGAATTTTCTGATGAATTTGGGAATGGAAAAATTGCGTATTATCAACAATGGCAAAGAAATTGATTGCAAATAAACAATAAGCTGTGTATTTTTAAAACATTTTTCCAATTTAACAACTAGCAGAATTAGAAGCCATTTCAACAATAACGCATTAACAGAGTGTGTAGTTTCTAACAGTACATAAGGTTTTATGTTATTTAATCATGTTATTCAGGAAAATATTATTGAAGTTATATACATTTTAAAAACTAAAATTTCAAAAGGATTTGACGACATTCTCATTTGTGTCATTTAGGGAACGCGTAGGCCCGGTCGACTAAACTGAGGTTGCGCGTGATAGGATAAGTATTCATTATGTGATGATACGGCTTCACAAACTTTGCTCTACCGCGATTTTGCGGTTTTATGAGTAAATATTACAGAGATAGTATT
>JARJEC010060538.1:0-13305 GCA_030264575.1 Tachinus sp. AB-2021 | reverse complement strand
CCCGGCTTAGTTTTTATGTACAATATTTTGTAAGTAGTAAAATAAATACAATGAAAAGGTTTAGCAATGAGGTAGAGTAAAATATAGTAAAAAGCATAAATAAGTAAAAAAAAACAATTAATGCTGATTGCGCAAGATAATACAGTTTTAGAGAGTGCAGCACCAAATCTGTAAAATGTATCTGAAAAATGTTTTATTGATAAAATGCAACAGTAGTTAAGCTACTAGATTTTTAATAATATTTTAAACAGTTTAGACAAAAGCTAATAACTAGAAGTAGCAGAAACACATTTTGAAAAGCCTTGCAGTGTGTCAAAATGCTGTTTCTGGCAGTTGTTACAACTAGGGTTGCTCAGTCTCGACATAGTTTTCATTCTCTGGACATGCAACAAATGTTTATGGCAATCCGGCAAACTTCCAGGATTCGAGGTCTTATTTAAAAAAACAAATTTAAACACTAACATAATCTGACATAATATATTTATATTCTAAATAAAAATAAAAATGACAATATAAAAGTAGTAAATTAAATAATTATTGATGACCATAACAACGATATAAAGCATTATCAATTGAAATAAAAAATATAAATTTTGATATAGTTGACTGCATTTAAGTTCTCTTTGAAAGTCTATTTTTAAATTTTGTAGCAAAGTTTTGTTTTTAAAAATGTGGTGTAGTTTGTTGGTTTCAATGTTATTATTATGTCATTTTTAATTATACTAATATGTTTTACAAAATGTATTTTTTAATTACTTGACACCAATGGCTTGATGAATATGATTAATATAAAATGTCTTTGTTGTAATCATTTTTGAAATTGACGCATAATTAATAATTTCAATTTTCAAATGTCAATTATTAAAATCATACTTCTAAAATTATTGTGATCATTTTGTTCTAGCTTAATGATAGCATTAATAACGACCTACATAAAATAAGCTAATTTGTTGTACAAATTAATAATCTTAGTTCATTTTCATTTGATATTGTAATTCTTCAACTTTACATGCTATAGAATTTATTTAGTACAAAATTTTGCAACGTTCTCATTACAAGACTAAATAATTGTTGCATTAATTCTAAATGCCAATTTTAATTGTCAGTACTGCGCATTGTGATATTATTTAAAAAAACATCACCATAAATCTGCAATTTGTTATTTAGTATCTGTTCAATTAACTCAAATTATATTTAAAATTTCGCAAAATCACGTTCCTTTCTTCTGACATGACTCATTACTTCACTCTAGTGTTTACATTGATTGTTGAAAACGGTTTGCGGAAAAATAAATATTGATAGTAAAAGTTGTGCGATTAAACTGGAATTATAATATTTCCGATTGTTTGCCAGGTTATATTTGAGACTTTCTAAAATGTATATAAAAGGGTGTTTTTTTCGAGAGGAAGAGACAAATTAGCCAGGTGCATTAGTGGGTGTCGGTGCAGTGGTAAAATAATGTGCCGCTGTTACAAAAAGCAGGTAAACTTGCTTATGAATAAATAGGCAAAAGCACTAAAATATTTGCTTGGGACTTGAAAAAGTGTTATTTCAGCTATTTAAGGATTTGTGTGTGGTGACCGTTATTCCAGAGATACCGGTTCCTATCGCGAAAGACAAAGGCTGCATCACCCTACGCAATTTCGCCACACTTCGTTATAAAGATACTAAAATTTCAATTTTTTCTCCTTATTTCAAAGCCACGGTACGTTGCATTCCTTTGTGCTTTTGATACACTTTATTCCGCAAATATGTATTATTTTTACCCCTAAACAATTTCACATGGAAACAAGGGTAGAATTATATCCCACATAAACATATTAGCTCAATTTACACGTGACTTTGTTACGATTTTTCTTAACGAATTTCACAATTACGAGACGCTGGTGTAGGGCATTGAAAAAAAAACTGACGGTTTCGAAATAGGTCACACAGCCCCGCAGGCTGCTGGCTTTATACAATGACAACCCTTAATTTAAAACTTATTCCAATGATATTTTCTCATGCTAAATCCTGTTATACCAACATAAGACGGAAGTGTCGCCGATGTGTCGTTTTATTAAGTCCAGGTATCAAAGCCGATGTATTTTTATATTGATACGTGAGCTTAGTTATGAGATTTTATTTTTTAAGGGATGTAATTTAATACCTTCTTTATAGGTGTAACTGTCTACGAACCGAGAAATAAGGTCAATTCTTTTACGGGGTTCAAATGTTTCCATGAAATCACTACTTAATATATCTTCTATTGATTCCCGTTTATTTATAACAGTTTTGAAAATTATGGCCTTAATGTAGAGTTTCTATTGTCTAAGCATCACAAATTCTATTGATGTTTTAATAATATATTTTAGAATATGCACAATAATTATATTATTATACAGTATTTTATTTTATTTTCTTAATTACAAAATTTTATAACGAAATTTAATGAATAATGCTATTTTTATTAGCAATAAAACCATTATTAAAATATAAATATTTGAATGCAACTGACATTGAATATAGTTACTACTACACGTGTTAAATTGAAACTCGTGTTTTTGTCAGATATAATTCCACATGTCATGTATATATTATGCATGTATGCGTGTGAATGAAGAAAAAATAGAGTAGTAAACAAAAAAATATATAAGTTGATATAAAATATCTTGTCTGTGGTTAGGGTGAACAATGGATTGTAAAAATAAATATTTAACACGTCTGTAGCAGCAGTCGATTTTCTTTGTCGCACGGGAACATAATTAGGCGTCAAATTAATATCAAAAAGCTGTTCATATTTTATAATACTTTACTTAATTATAAAAAGTTGCATTTAGGTAATATAAAGATCAAAGCTATGAATACCAAAACATATTTCTTTGAAATAAAAATGCAATATAATAGGTAGATCTGATTTAATAAATATTTTACCGAACTACTCGATTAAGATAGGTGGCCAATATAAAAAATTCCATACTGCTAGAATTATGGTACAATATAGTACACTAATTTTAAAATTACTATACAGACCTAAATTACTGATAAACTATTTTTATTTTAAATTCACAAGAATAAAATTAGAAAACCTAGAAAACCACCCCATTTGAAAAACCCGCTTATAAAAACTTTCTAAATTTGCCAATTTTATCATTGGGATCGATTTGTAGTTAAAAATAAAAAAAGCTCTAAAATTGCAATGTTGGTTATTTTTAAGCAGCGGCGTGGTATCATTCAGACTGAGACAAACTGTTAACAATTCTCAAATGACAAATAGACAAAAATAAAATACGGATCTTCTATGAAAAAAATGTTGGCAAATTAAAGTCTGCAATACTTTTATTAAAAGTGCAAAATGTCATTCTTTACAAAGTAAAATAAAAAACTATCGAAAAATAAATGGATAGAAGTCAAAAAATTTAATAAAATATTAAAAATAATTATTAAGAAATGTTCCACTAATAAATTTTGCAAATTTAATTTGAACCATTAAGGCCCGAGTAACTTTTTCTGCAAAAAGTTTCTAAAATTATAGTAGTAGGTTTGTTTTGGCCAGCAAACTGATCAATTTAATAAATTCACTATGCTTTTGTACTTTTGTAACTTTTGTTTGGGCTACATTATAAATTACTCAAGTGTTTTATGCATCTTATGCAATAGCACCTTTGAACTGAATTACATTAAATTATGCTCAAGATAAATTGTAACAGGCACTAATAGAATAAGAAACGTAATAAACGGTTTGGTAAAAATTTAGAAAAGCCACAAACATCAATTAACAAAATTAATAATGTTAATTGTATTGTTACACAAAGCCATTTGTAGTAATAAAATAATAACTAAATTATTTTCTTGTAATTGTTTGATTTAAGTTTATTGGTATTGTAAATTCTAGTTTTTATTTTAGAATACATACTAAATATATATTGTAATACTCTGGACAGACAGAATCAAGAACGCTGAAGTACTAAGTACAACATAGAATGAATATGAAATTATTAACAACATAAGCAAAGAAAACTTCAATATTTTGGCCACAAAATTAGAGGCCCTACATACAAAATTCTCCAACTGATACACTACAAGTTTAGTAGAAAGAGAAACATTGGCAGACGTGTCGAACATCTCGGCTGAAAAAGACAAAAAACTGATTTCGTTATGACAACACTGAGCTGCAGTCAATAAACTATGATGATAACAAACCTCCAATAGAAGGCTCGAAGAAGAAAAAGATAATAATTTTGAATTTTATAATCAATTGTAGGTGAAATAATGTACTGTATACTTTTTTAGTTGTATAATTCCTATTAGTAGTAATATTGTGCTACAACTACTACTATGTGCTTCAATAGTGTGTATGCATATTGTGTATGCAAATATAATATTTGATACTATAATAGTAAAAAATGGTCATCCAAATAAATTTGGACTGTGTCGGACGTTATTTATATTCTTATATATTATTATATTTTATTTATTATTCTCTTTTTTTTCCAGAGGTGGTTTGTCAAGCGTCCCTATACTACGGTCCCGAAGGTCCTATTGTGCACTTCTGACATCTTACACCTTTAGCAGTTCTGTCTGTTCTATGAAGTCCAGGAGTTTTTGCCGAAGGATCGTTTTCAGTTCTTCTTGGGCTAGCATATGCTTCATTTTAATTAGTAGAACTATATAGGAATCTCAAAAACAAAAAACAACGCTAAACCCCAAAGAAAAGAAAAATTATAAGGATAATTATACAAATAAAATGTGATATAAAGTAAACTTAAACGACATGTATATATTACAGAGAAAAAAATCGGTACATACAAACAAGAAAAAGTGATAACAATAAATCTTCTTTGAAATGTAACATGATCTAGATCACCCTGGTCCTTACCGCCCACTAGTAATTCTTTCAGCTTTTATAGTAGGCGATAGGGGATTAAAAAATATGCTTTTGGTTTACATACAATATCCAGTAATAATTTTAATTTCAGAAAATATATTATTTGTATGGTCTACGCAAAAGGTTAGATCACGTTACATAAGTTAAACTAAATGACTCTATAAACCAGCAAGCAAACTGCGACCCTCAAGGGTATTTTGTGCGGTCCGAGAGAGACAAATAAATTACTATAAATTACGTTTGACTCCAAAAAAAATCCCAAAAAATATAAAACATCCCTGCTATAGACAGACCTTGCACATTCGGTCTAGTGTCAGTCAAGTCCAATCAACCAATCATGACTGATGGGAAACCAATGGAAAATAAACGTTTAGTTCTAACAGCATCATTCCACCTCATTCTTCCATCAGTATGGATCACAACCATATAATTTACTGACGTCAAGCTGTGCATGTAAGGTATAAAATAATAATTTTTACTAACTAACTAAGTTAATGGGTACCATAGATGAGCCACGTCCCGCGCGTATCCAAATGACAACGATATAAGGAGTTAAAAGAAAAACAAAATGGTTCAACATTGCTTATCGCATATCACAATTAATTGCAAAGTTATTGTCAAGGAAGTCGACGGTTTTAACATTTGCATACTAACAAAGATACAAAGTGGGAAGATAAGTAGACCATTCCTGATTTAGATAGTGGTATTTAAAATCAGATAAGCGAAAATTATTCCAATTCCCAAAGTATCCGAAAAAAAAACTTCAAAATGATAATTAAAAGGTTAGTAGGCTACATTAATAACCACTGATGAAACAATGTTAAAAAGTTTAGAATGTAAATTCAAGATAGAACAAATCGTGACTAAATTCTAGCTGAAAGTAGAGGCAACCCGCAACACAAAATATCAAGAACCACAATAAAAAAAAACAAAAAAATTACAACAAAACTTTTTGAAAAAATTTTGTAGAAAAGAAAATTCTAAAATCGCAATCAAAAATAAAATTTAATTCGAAATTATAGACGTAATAAAAACGATTTTTTGGGGAAACTCTAGATTTGATGAGGTATATTTGGACATAAACAGAAAGAAACCAATTAACATAAAGAACCGAGAAAACTGAGAATAAAGTTAATCATCAGTGATTATGTATAGTGTAAATGATGAAATGATTTTCGTTGCCTTAATATTCATAAGACATAGGAATACATTTTGATTCTTTGTTGATAAAAATATTGTGGAGTGGATCATATTCAAATATACTTTTAAGACAAACGTCGTAATTTTTTATCATTATGTTAAATTTTGTCCATTTTAATTATCCCTTATTGGTGTAGTTTCATCAAATAATTGTAATTTATTTATATTCCGATAAAAGAAATGATCAGTAATTATCAGAAACTCGCAAAACTAAATAATCTGGCTAGCAAAAATTAATTTTACTCAAATTCAAGTAAAAATTTAATAAAAAATTGGTTTTCAGGCACAATTCAATTCCATTTAATAAAATTATTGAGACGAATACGATACACTTCAACAACAAGTATTAAAAGAAAACGATTTGTTTCATAAATGTTTACATATTGTTATTGATTTAATAATATAAATATGAGATTTAACATTGGGGCACAATGAAACGGCCAACGTAGTTTTTATGTGAAGATAAGACGCAACTAAAGTTTTCTTTAGTAGCGTTTCCATTTCCTGTTAAAACTTAAATACAACAAAACTATCAAAAAGCAGATAACAATAATATGAAAGGAACAATATCAAGTTCTAATTATCCAAGTTTGTTAATAAAACAAATGGAATTGTATGTTTTGATTTATAAGTATTTTATTGATAAAACATTTTATAAAATCATGTGAGCTAGTTTTAAATAAGTTAGATTGCAATAAATTATTTATTTGCGTAGTCAACAAGTTGGTTTCAGATCAACTGAAGAAGTTAATCTGTATTGAAAGCTAAATCAAAAACGATTGTATTTCTAAAAAGATAATATAATGATAGCTGCGTGTGAATGACAAAAGCAATGTTGGGTAAGGTTAGGATATGGATTCAGTCTGAAACAAAATGCATGTTGTGTTGTTGCAAAGTGGTTTTGATTACGGTGAAAAGTATAAACAGGCATTGTTGTTTGGGAAGTCAGACAAGTTTTCCCGGAGGTTCCGTGTGTTGTGTGGTATTTCGTGTTAGCGTAGTGGTCACCGGCTGATGTGTGCACTTTTCTACGGCCACAACTCGTGAATCGATATATCGACTGGGGCAGTGGTCTACTTGTTGAGCTCTGCACCCCCTTGACCGCCCGTCGGACAATACACACTGCATTTCATTCACACACACGTGCTCTGGCTAGACTACTTTACTCCCGCAACGAACATAAACACATAATCTTCTCAACACAAAAAACAATATTTTAATAGTACCACCTATGCATAATAATAAGCACTCACCACCCCTGTCTTCAAATGCAAATAATAAGTATTAAACTCAAGAAAAGTGCCATTGTAAAAAGCACACGTTGAGCACGCGTTGTAATCCACTAGAAAGCATTGTAAAACTAAAATAGGTTCTTACGGCATATTTGCATATGCAGCTAAGTTATGGGGTAGTTGAAAATTAGCATAGATTTTTTTAACGTCATAAAAACACCTTGGTATGGGGTTAAAACCGCTCGCGTAAAGTATTTGCATATAAATAAAAAAGAGGCGCGTGGTCATTGATATTTGAAATGTACAACCCTTTTTTGCATATTCCTTCACGCAATTTACATGTAGCTACAATGAATTGCACTTGTTGGGATATGAAAAAAAGTAGTAGTTTGTGCTTTGTAGGTATTCTCGTGCCCAGTATTTGTAAACTATATGTAAATATGGAAGGATAACACGCGCGGCTCACATATGTGATAAATTTAAATAAGAACCCTTTTATTTCCTTGAATATGCATGCGATATTCCAATGGTTTTGCACATCTTGATATAAACGCGTGCCAAACTAAAAAAGCCCACAGGGTTTATTTAATTGATACTTAAACCACTTTAAAATTCCCTTTTATGTTAAAATGATCCGGGGAATATTCCATCGTAAAAACCAAGCTAAAAGAGTAATTTTATAAAACTGTACGACATGCATTATTTCTAACTAAATTATTGATTGAATCCGATACATAATTATGTTGTGAGTGGGGTAGGGGTGATTAGCAACCCCGTCTCTGATTGGTTGCTTTAGGGTTGAAAAAAAAATGACTCACGCAGGGTGTAAAGTATTGACTAAACAATTAGTGTGTACCCTTAACTATATTTTTATATTAGTTGGTCTACTTATGTTGATTGCAAACACGGCATATATGCATAATTGTATTTACTGTCGCATATATAATAAAGCTTTATTATTGGTGGCAGCGCGGTTGGTTCTCTCATGCGAGTTAGGGACAGAAAAAAGTGTAAACACATAAAACGGAATTGCAAAAACATTTTCCAATACGCGCTTGTGTAGGGTTGTGGAAAAAATTTAAGGCACGTCCATAACAATTCTTATTTCCCTCGTAATTTGATAAAGATATACAGAGAAAAAACTCAATTTTTATTTTTCATTTTGATCTTGTTGTTTGGATGGTCCCCCGTTTATAAGATGCGGCAATCTCATATTTTCATGTAAGAAGTTTCGGGGGTAGCGCCGTCGTTTCGTCGCGATGAGGGCAAACGCTAACACAAATTCATTATACAGTGTCTAGTATATAAAACAGTGGGCCTGCTATATATTGTAAATGCACATGCTTAATCTCAGACAAACACTCACTGGCTCACTACACGGTTGGGGATAAAAATCAATACGACACAGAAAAGAATATTTTTGCTTATAGGGATTGACTGACTTAACATACAGACTACATTACTTGAAAATTTTGCCGCCATGGAAAAAATCATAATGCAATATGAATACTATAAAATGTCCCGCTTGCAACCAAATTACACAAGCGCATTATACCGCTCGTAAATTCTAACACGAAAACTGAATATTAAATTTGCAAATGGTTTGAACAAAAACCTGACCGCCACATTATGAGAAACCAATGTCAATAATCAGAATTTCTAATAGCAATCAACTAAAAATAGCAATGATTGCTGCCAAACTAATTAATATGCATATGAGACAACTTTAATAGAATTTTGTATACATATTCAACAATTGATTTTAATTCCACGACTAACCATCAAAATTTAAAGCGGTTGTCGATCCCAGACAGTGCGATGAAATTAAAGATGAAGTCATTAAGCTCCGTAGATTCGCATTTCCCGAGTAATTTCTTTTAGGGTTACTATTGAATTTGTGCTAAACTAACTTCTGCAATTCACTGCAACTATCAAATAAGATTATTTTTATAATAATATGATTAAATTTTTAAAAGTTGTTTAATTCAAACATATTTTATTGCGAGCAAATAATTTTTTTAATTACATAAAATTATTTATTAAAATATACATCTGTATATTCAATAACAGCTGTTTCTCTAAAAGTGAACTTGACGGGTGCCCGTTGAGATTTAATTAAATTCTATTAAATTTAATAAATAATCTTAAATATTTTACTTCTAAAATATACGCAATTTTCCATTATAATTAAAAATATTTTATAATTTACTCGTAAAAATATTTCATTTATTACTCTAATATATCAAAATTTGAATTAATAGAAAAAATTGTTTTTATTATTATACAGTTGCAAAATAAAATTTGTGCCAACAATAATAATCCGACTTTGAAATCACTTTACTTACAAATTAAGTTAGGAATAGAAACATGTAAATTTTAATTGTGTATTTTGGGATAGATTAAGCAAGTGTATTACATCTACATGTAAATAATAAATATTCAAAAAATGCAATAATATACTGTTACTTTTTTGAATATTTTATACAGATTTTTTAGATACATCAATAAACTAAATATAATAAATTCAATTTAATGCACCTTTTTTATTTCATTTAGAAAAAACTATTTTAATCTTTGGCAGTTTTTGGTTATCCGTAAGTTATCAGAACTTACTTTGCTAGATTATGTTAGTAAAGGACATAACAAATCTTATAAAAAATGTAATTGAAATATTAATTTTTAGCGCAAACTTTTAAAAATCGCACTTTTTCTCTAAAATACGCAATCAAACGTATTTTTCCGAAATTTTACATTTTAGAGATACATTTGTCGAACAACGTATTTTAATTATTTCTCATATGGCGTACTTTTAAGTAAAATATAGTAAAAAATAATAATTTTCCTGTGTGTATTTAGGTTTAAAAGGCGCCTAAATTAAGAAAAAGACTCCGGAGCATCTTCAGTGTGAATACGAAGCATACTACGTGCAGCTTGCAGTTCACTTTGGGAAACATATGCTAACTCAAGAAAATCTAATGATATTTGCTAAAAACTCCAGTACTTTATAGGAAAAAAAGAACTAAAGGTGTAGGACATCAGGTGCATAGGTGCATAGAGGTGCATAGTAAGATAACTAGGACCATAGTGGAGGAAAACAAACCAACTATAGATAAAAGTCTTTTGAAATCCACCTTTACGACAATATTACATTATTAGGAGATACAATGAGATTAGACAAATAAAACAAAATAAAACGTCCAAGTTGAGCCGATGTGAAGAAATTTGGGTTAATACTAAAAAATAACTTCTTCTATCTTTGTAAGCAAAAAAAAAAAGAAATACAGGCTGAAAACTATAACCTCTATTACTAAATTGAGAAATGTTGAGCATCGGTATACAAAATAGATCAACAATGATAATTTCAGACAAAAAATTAAGATAACAGACAAAATGAGTGGCAACGATAGAATGACATAGACTAGACATAGTGAGATAGACACGCAAGAAACACGAGTATTGAAGACTATGGAAAAATATTTGTTTAGTGAGAGTAGATGATTCCAGCGGTGACTCATAAACTCTAGAACATTATTATTATTTAAATTATTATGACTTATATTTAACGGAATCCCGTATTTAAAAAGCTAATTTGTATTTGATATAAAAAATTATGTGAACATGTCCAACACATAAGAATTGATTTGTCGTTTCAGTATGTTCAGATTAAACTGATGCCGAATTGAAGTTGTGACCTAGGTTACATGTAAAGTATATTTATTGTTCTAGCTAGTATTTTAATATTTCCAATAAGAAACGCACATATAACATTATTATCTATTTTTATTGATTTTAAATGTAAAAATTTCAAGGCACTAGGATTGAACATTTTTATTCACGTTATCGTATCTTGAAGATGGTGCCCTTCAAAATAATCGATAAAAATTTGTTTATCAAGCAGTCTATACCTAGTACACTGATTGTTAAGATTATATTATAATAACCAATCAGCAAAAAATATTCTAACTGAGCACCATGGAACACAAGAATACCACCATTTATTTTAAATCTTAGTATTAAGTAGGTACATCGCATTATACTATTATATTGGATTAGATTAGGACATTTAATAATACTCAATTTGTCAAAGTACATTAGAAAACTGTAGCCAAAAACAAAATGAATACTATATAAAATACCAAATAGAAGTAATTCTGAGCAGTGGTATTTATATTTGTTGGGTTTTACTCTACTGGCCAACGACCTCAAAGTCCTTCAGCCGTGTTTATGTAGGTATGTGTGTATTGAATTAAGGCATATAACTCTTGAAATTTGCTTCCGATAACTAGAGCAATATCTAAAACCAACCAAGGTATTCCAAACGTCCAGTGTCACTTAAAATATAAATTAAATGGAGCTATAATAAAAAATAGATTCCAAAAAAGTTTAAAAACAAAAAAATACCAATTATCTCATTTTGTGAAATTAGCTTATGACATCCTCAATAGAATTGTTTTAACTGTTGTTCTATAGTACCTATCAATAGTCAATATTGTGTCACGTTGTCCATATTTGGATATATTTGTACAAGTAATTTTTATTTATTTCTTTTAAAATGAACCGTTTAAGATTATTATTTATTAGTTATGTTTATTTTAAATTCACTGAATGCCATAAACGTTTTATTTGAAGTATTTATATAATTTCTGATGTATTTCGTTATTTTTGCCACTTTTAATATCACTAAAATAGAGTTTAGTTAATCCGAACTCCGCTATTCATTTAATTAAAATGATCAGATTTTAAAAATGGTGAAGCGGGCCACCATTGACGGATTAACAGACACACGCACACACACACACACAGAGAGAGAGAGAGAGAGAGAGAGAGAGAGAACGGGGGGGGGGGCCTATTAGTTATTATATGTTTTTTTTCTAAAGTAACAAACATTTATTATTAAAATCGGTAGCTCAGTTACAGAGCGAGTCAAATGTTCAAATCCTGACCTAACCAAAAATGCTCTAGTCTATCAAGGTGTTTCAGAAGTCATCTTAAAAGCTGTTGTTACCACCGAAACTTCGCTATTACAAGCCATATGCTTACTAGAGGCGGTACGGTGCCTGTAAATAGTGTAATGTAGAAGTTAAAAAAATCGGAACTTTATTAAAACGCTCGAGACGCTGGACAAATTGTAAAAAATCGGGTTGTCTGGTCACAGTATGTTAATCAAAACGGATCTTAAAAAATAAACAAACCGCGGTGCGACAAAATTTAAAACCTATTACTGTAATGCATGTTATACCTTTTATATTAAATTAATACGTAGATTATAAGTGTAAGCGTTCATTATACAATATTGGAAAAAAAACCTTTAATAATTTTACCCAACAAAACTTGATGTAGCACCAGGTACCCACAAAATCCGGATAAGGACAACTACAAAATTTCCTTATTTTTCTACAAGTTATAAATACAATTTAATTTTCAACTAATTTTTGGAATGAATTTGTAAGTCATAACATACATTTTATCAATAGAGGTAAAAAATCAGAACCTTATAATAACATAATTGCCACTACAACCAAAAGAAATGCAGCAAAAGCAAAAACAGAAATGATTAGCAGTATCTATTAATTATTAATAAAATAATTTAGAAAAAATATGGTATTCTAAAAATGCATATAATTGAATTATTATTATTTTTCTACATTATTGTCCACCTTAATCAATAAAATGTTGACCATTATTTGTAGTAGTTTTGCGACGGCCAAACACATTATTTCAAAATAAATTTTATTTGTAATAATTTCCAACGATTTAATTTTTTCTCTTGAAATAATTGATATTCTAACCAAATTAATAAAAATTTTATTATGAAATATACTATAAAAAAGGGAAATTATTATTTATCACATCTATTGCCATATTCAAAAAGACATTTCTTGAAACATTTTCAAATTAAGATTAATTTTTCATATATAATAAAATTATGTGTGTGTGTGTGTGTTTGTGTGTGTGTGTGTGTGTGTGTGTGTGTGTGTGTGTGTGTGTGTGTGTGTGTGTGTGTGT
>JARJEC010060525.1:0-15140 GCA_030264575.1 Tachinus sp. AB-2021 | reverse complement strand
TGTTCTGTATAAATGCATGGTTGCCAAGGAAATAGAAATTAAATAATAATGGACTAATATGAAACCATTTTGAAATTTTCAACGAATGAGATTTAACCTACAGTGGAAAATGCATTTATGCTTATTCGACCTGTGGTGATTTTTGTAGTAATAAAAACAAAATAACCTAAAAAATATTGTAAGTTTGCATGGTAGAAGTAAAACCAGTAATTTTATTATAATATAATTGAAAATTAAATGTCAACGTCAGTGTCATATTTTTTAATTATGTATAGAAACCCTGGGAATGCACGCGTCTCCAATACAACTCATTAACATTTGTCACTGCCTGTATCCCCACCCGTTCCTCTTAATTGGTTTACGTTTTATTTCTCTTCTTTTTCGGACTTTCGCCTCAATATAAAAGTTTTCACTTGAAAAATAAAATTTCAAAAAAGAAATGAAAATTAGGCCAAAACAGTAGATTCAGCTACAAAATCCTATTTTATGTTACATCAATTATATATTATTGAAGTACCAATGAGCACCTCATGCTTGGTTCTCATCGGTACATTACTCTAAGTCACTTGCCGCTTGATTTTTATTAAAACCAAAATTTGATTGGTAAGCTGGTCAAAAATGTTTTGTTGTGATTAGTCTAAAAATATAAAATGAAATTTTCTTAGAAACCGAAATAGTATTGTTGTTTATTTAAATCTTGTTAACTCTTCTATGGGTGTAGAGATTGTAATTTTTTATTTTATTTTTATTTTCCTTATAAATTCTTCTACTGTATTTTTGCATTTTCTTGTTTTTTTTTGCTTTCCCAAGGAAAAAACTTCATAAATATTTCTCTTTGCTTTGCTTTTTTTCTTTCTGATATATATATATATATATATATATTGACTGAAAGGATCGTTGTATAAACTGCGTGGATTGTTGTAGTTAACGCTTCTATTCTACTATTTATCCCTTCGTCAAGTTTTTCCGTTATAATTTATATTTATACCTAATTTTGAGTTTAGTGAAATTTATTATCTGTTTTAATATTTTTCTTTTTAAATTCATTGTTGTCTTTTTCTTTTTAATATCTTTTTTTATATTATCATATCATATGTTTCGGGCTCTCGTTACAAACGCATATTAGCTTATACACCAACTATTTTCGTATTTGCTTTAACAACTATAGTAGTTATTCCTCTTTTTCAGCTAGTAAGCATGTGTTCAATTGTTCAGGTTTAACATTATTGCATTCCGATACTCTCCCGTTTATTTAAATTTCCTCAGCTCTTGTGTTACATCTATCTAGTCTTTCTGTATCTAAAGGCGCAGAAAAGTAGCGTCGTTTTTGTGATATTTGTAATAATAACGTCATATGCCTAATAGTTGACGTCTAGTAGCGTCATTTTTTTATATAAATGTCTCATTTTTAAATCACTTTGCCGTGTTTTTGTCTAAGACGTCATATTTCCGATGATATAATGACATTTCAAAATAAATTATTTGAGACGCTTGACGCGTTCTCTATTGTCCTCTGCCGTTACTATCTTGTGACACGATCAGCACATGACACGCAATCTACCTTTTTTCTTACAATAAATACGTCAGTACGACGTCAAAAATGAGGTGTCATTTGTCAGACTAGAAATTGGGAATATGACGTTATAATCATAAATATCAACAAAAACGTGAATATGACGTAACTCAGCTGACTGGGCCAGTGCTGTTGTCATGTCTTTTATCCAATAGCTCTATGAACTGTTTTTATATTTCTTTTATCTCTGTTTTACTATTCAAAGGTTTCCTTGTTCGTCTTTCAATTGTCTTATACAGCGGTTACACATATCATAAATAAGCGAGGCGCAGCTGGTGTGGACTTCAGTCCGACTTCGCGCTAGCATCATATAAAAATGTGTATATGAGCGGTGCATCACCTTAAGGCACACTTATCAGTTAAATTGAGTCGATATCCGGCTGATATCGGGTGGAGGGGATGGTATTGCAAAGGTTAGTATGGAAGCATTCACACTCATCTTGTGAGTTTACCAGACGTCGGTCATTCCAATACGTGTGCATCACCTCTACCCGATATCAGCCTGATAATTGGTCAAGTCAATTGGTGTGTTTCTAGCATTAGACGTGAGCGTTTAGCTCAAATGTTTAAACACCAAATTTCAATTCAGCAACCTTGTTGTGTCTTGTTTCCAGTCAATATTTTAATTCTTGCCCACGTCTCTCCTATACAAAGCGGTATTTTTCATTCATAAAAGGCGCAAACTCTATTTATCATTTTAAGGCTCGACGTGGCGCGTCTAAAATTCAGTTTTTGACTCTCGGGGCTCAAGCGATTGTATGTTTAATAATGAAAGTTAAAAAAAAAGCTTTTGTATACATATAAATAAAGGTATAAACTACTCTTCTATCGAATTAGTTATATTTTAGTTATTCTTTCTAACGTGCAATTGATATTTAAATACCAATATTTTATTTTGTTGTTTGGGCATAAACAAATACGGAATTGATCAAAAAAAAAATTTGAAAACCAGAAAGATATTTTTCTAGTTGTTCTATGTAAACAAAAATGGAATTAATTAAAAGATAAAGTTAAAATCATTTGAGAGCTACATCTCTGTTAACTGCAATTTATTGTGTTTTTGCTGCAGTAAAGTATTGTACGAATTGCGTACAAAACGTGTCCTGTAACATTTTACATATTCAGTAATTTTTAAATCTCCTTATGCACCACAACAAGTCGCAGATCATGTCTCACTTTTTGGTAACTAGCCCCTTAATAGATGGATAAAAAACTATGAGCGGGATTTGCAATTGTTTGATCAAAATTTAATTTTAATTAAACCTTTATTATTTTGAAAAATCTGCAATAAAATACTTTAATAAAATGTGTTCAGAAGAAAAACATTTTTTTTTGTTTTTTAATAATTCAATCGTAATTCATTCAGAGTAAGTAAAAATGGTTTTTGAAAATGTCTGTATGTGTGTATGTGTGTGTGTGCATATGTGTGTCACGCATAACTCACATAAACAGTTTTTAAGATATTGTTCCAAAATTTGGGGAATATGTTAGAAGTAAGCTCTAGTTGTGCCGTCTCAAAATTTGTTTTGTTGGCAACACGTGGTGGTTACATTTCTTTCAAAAGTCACCATAAACGGCCTCGATTTGAACAAAATAACAAATGAAGAAAGGTAATTGCTCAATTCTATAGTAATTTAATCCTAGAAATTGAAATAAATTAGTTTTAGATCGATATTTTAATACCTAACTTCAAAAAAAGAATTTTGTCAATTTATAAGAAAACTATGAAATTTATAAGAAATTTTCATATAAACTAATTTTTAGATCTCTAAAATCTTTATATTTTGGTTTTTGTTTCATTAAAAAATTTCAAAATACAAAAAGATACAAATTTATATCTTTTCTCCCTCAAGGAGGACATAAAAAGTCGATAGATGGCGCTTTTGCAATGGTCAAATGCAAAAATCAACGCCTACGTGATCAGTGTCAGTCGGTGTCAAAACCCGCAAAATTCAAAAATTTAAATAAAAATTATATAAAATAACGGCAAGCGAAGTATGTTGAACAGACCGACCGGACTCACCATTACTTTTATACTATTCTCCACCCTCCACCAACACATGAACAAAACGCTTTAGTACGCATAGCGACCTAGTTTTGTTTTGTTTTCAATATTTTTTTTCCATTGTAATTGTAGATTCAACGAATTTATTTAACGTATTCATTACAAATAAATTAAATGTAACACATTTTTTGATTTTTACTAATTTAAAATAACAAAACTTTTTGTTTTTTAAAATCACAATCAGTAAAATTGCAGAATCATTGAAATGTCTATTTGACAAATTAATTACAAAATAAATTAATGTAACAAAGTTTCTCGGTTTTTACTTATTCAATCAATTGTAGAACCGGTGAATTGATAAATTGCAAGTAGGTGAATTGATATTGGTAAACTTTCCGTGGGTGAATTGCAGTCGCTGAACTTTCCTAGTATCAATTTCAATTTTATTTCATCATAAGAAATGTGTCTTTAGGCAAAAGTTTTTTTGAAAGTTTGTTGCCAGGCAATAAACGCAGAATTGTATTCGATTAGTTTCATTCAGTTCCGTGAGGTATTTGATTTGACTATTTTTTATCAATTATTAGTTTTATATTCTTAAAAGTAAGTTGAATATAAATTAAAGAATAAATGTCGCGCGAGTTACCACTCAAGTAACTTTCGGCCATGTTTTAAACTGCGTTTAACGCAGCTTTAGAATTTCTTGTTTTTCTGTTTTCAGAGTTCTGTAGAACAAATTTCTATTCATTTATTAAATTTTCTTTAGTGATGTTTCATATGTCTTTTTGTGCTTTATTTTTTGTTTCTCTTAATGCGTCATAGGCAATTGAAATTCTTCTCTTTCGTAATACACACCTTGGTTTTCTTGTTTTCATCTTTGTTTTAGACTATATAATATTATATTTGATCTCCATCTACTTTTGTCTTCGATTTTAATTGTCATTATTCTTTCTTTTACATATGTCGATTATTTTATGGGTGGTATTTATTATTTTATTAAACTATATTGATTTATGATATGATACAATTATTTTGTAATTTTGCAATACATTTTGCAGCTTTGATAGATAGTGTATATTTACGAGATAAGTACTACAATACTACATCATAATTTACAAAATGGTTTGACACTATGGACTGTGCAACCTTTACGCATTATAGCGTATGTTACGCCACTGCTTTATTGAGAGTATCATATAAATGAAATATGTCTGATTTTAATTTTACTAACATAAATATAACCTATAAATAATTTATTATACTTTTTGCAACAATTCTTGTTCTTGTTGCTGTGCTCTTAAGAATTTAAATTAGTTTAATAGCCCCAACTGCTAATAATGTTTTACTCCATAAGTAGATTATTAAATAACAAAAAATCTTATTTATATAACCAAATTAGTCGAACAATATATACTACTAAACATCTTCGATATGATGTAGAAGGAAAATCAACAATACATATATTAAATAATGAAGCTGATATGGGATTAATGATAAATGGATACAGTCAAGCCGGATTTAGATTAAATAATCAACTGACCGTTTTAGGACCTATGGCAATTTTCCCCAAGTCTGTTCTATCTTGGAATATAAAGGATGTAAACGACATTACTGAAGAATCACTGTGTTTATTTACGGTACTGCAACCTAAAGTGGAATTACTTGTTTTGGGCATTGGCGATAAACCAGACGATTTAAGTATTTATAAGAAATTTTTATCGATCAGTAGAAATTTAAAAATTAGCTTCGAGATACTTCCAACCGAACAAGCTTGTGCAACATTCAACTTCCTTAATTCCGAGAGTAGATATATTGCTGGCGCTATGATTCCGCCTGAACATATAAAAACAACCGATGATGATGTATTAACATCAAAATTACGATACGAACGATTATATGAAACAGATGATCCCAAGTTATTGTAATCAATAAAATTTGTACAAAAATATATTTATTGTTAATATATATTAAGAAAAGGTAATAAAAATACAAAAGAATATTTTTCTTAATTAATTAATTTATCATATATTTAAAATATGTTTGACTGAGAACCAGCTCACTAAGTAATTATACACGTATTTATTTTAAATAATTTGCAAAATTCATTCGGCTATCATATTTAATAGAGAATATTGATTATTTACATCATTAAATGTCCCACCTTCCTCTTCAACACACACCATTTTTACTTCATCTTCACTACTTTTATTCCTATTTCTTCTTTTCCTACGTTTCTTCACTGAAGCAGATTCAGAAACATTATTTATCAATATTAAAACATTGGTCATTTCATCAAATTGTTTCCAAATGCTAGGAGCATCACTAAAAACATTTTTTAAATAAGCCTCTGGTTTGTCACGTTTGATTAAATTGGCATGGATGCCATAAACGACAGTTCCGTTATAGAAATCGGCAATATAAAGATCTTCAAATGGATTTTGTAATATTTTATTGAGATATTTTATGTAGAACAAGCAGCTTTGGAATCGTGAGAAGGCGTCTATAATATGTACATCGTAAATGCGTGGATTGCGATACATTTTTTCGTCCATATAAAAATAAGGAATGATTTCACGAAAATAATTTATACAATCACGTTTTGTTATATCCCCTCCATCTTTGTCATCTTTCATTGATTTTTCATATCTATTAAGCGATTTCAATGTTCTTTGTAATCCAACTTTATTGTCAACTATTTTTAAAGTAATAGCAGTTAAAATCAGGGGATAAATATGGCAGTTATTTATTGGTATGTGCGAATATTGCAACCAATATGCTATACTTAAAATGAAAATGTGCCAATCTGATGGAAACTTCTCCAACAGTTCATTTGCATCAAATTTTAAAGCGAGGATTTTTAAAAGTGTTGCTTTACGTTTGTCTACGTCCATTCCAGGTATGTCTTCTAACGTTGGAAGTTCTAATTCGGAAATGGTTAATGTATGATTTTTAATGTTTTTACCATTACGAGCTATATATGTAAGTTCTGGTTTCTTTCCATTTGTTAATATTTTGTGCAATGCAGAAAGCAATGGAAGACTTATTTGATGTGAATGTACATCTTCATAATTTTCAATTTGAGGTATGAAAAAGAATCTATTATGAAGTGCAATGTCCATAAACCAAGCTGGGTAATTACATTCTGTATATTGTTTTATGAACCATTGTGGGAAATGTTCACTTAAATTATCGATATCTGTAGGAGATACTTCACCCATATCGACATTTTCTTCGGATGCATCACTGTCACATTCACAGTGATCTGATACGGGATCGGTTTGTTCACATTCATCTGGTATACTCTCTAAGTCAATTGATATACTTGCACTTTCAGTACTTATTGCTGGTGTCTCGATACCAAAAAATGGTAATAGTTTACTCTGACTGCAAACGTAACCATCGGCTACTGCTTTTATTTGATCAGCTACTGCTTTACGATCAATTAACTTTATACGCCCCAAAATTTTTTTTGCTGCACTCTCATAGGTTTCATTTTTCAACCATCTGAAATTTAAAAATGGAGATTAGAAGTGTTGAAGATAATTATAGATAATACACACAAAAAAATATTGGTTTAAGACTTAAAAATAATACAGTGAAATTTCTAGTACTCCTATAACGATAACAGAACAATTGTGCGTGCAACGCCAATGCTAGAAAAAACCTATTCATGTAAGTAAAAAATAGCTTTCGAAAAAAAAAATTTCTTCAATCGTTAAAATTTTAATTAGATATTTTAAATTATAAAATGAATTTCTATTACACCTTTTTGCATTTTTTTATGGTAAAAATAGAAAAGCATCTTTGAAAAATGTTGGCATATTTTTGATTAATTTCTAGCAATATATAAAAACTGATTATTTCAGCACAGCAAAAATTTAATTTTTGCTTTTTTATTAGATTTTAATGCATAAAATTGGAAATTATTTTTGAAAAACTTCGATGTGTTTAGACAAGGATTTATTTTATTTTCTATTAACAAAAAAATATCGATAAAATAAAAACTTTTGGTTTCTACATTTGCTTTTTAGAGTAAGAAAAAAAACGGACTTTTAGATGCAACAATAAAATAGAAAAAATTGATTTTTGATTTTTTATTCAAACATTTTTGACCAATTATACCTATTGTAAACACACACTGTATATTTTATACAGGCTTGTTCAATATAATGGACATTTAGATTATTCCAATTTTAATTTTATATAAACTAAGATTCCTGAACCAATCCCCGATCTTTGCTCCTTTTAAATGGATTTGGCCTTAAACTATTTTGTTAAATCTTTAAAATCTCATAATATTCAAGATTGTCAACTTACTTTATAACTGTTTCAATTCGTCTTTGTCCATCGTTACCTAAATTCCTCCGCTTCACCAACTTTAATTGGCTATAAAAATTCTTAAAAACACTCATCTTTATGTAATCATTACCTAGCAGCACTGCTAATAGAGGTAAATTTGATTTATCCATTCCACCTAAAGAGTTTAGAAAGTTATCAATTTTATATAATTTACACTCGATGGCATAAAAAGGTTCTGAATTCTTCTTCTTCATATATTTGTATTTGATATTAAAAGTTGAAAATGGAACATAAAGCACATTGAATATAAAAAAATCAGAATCATAACTTAAAACTGGACAATTCAGAGTCCTTGCAATACATGCCAACTCGAAATCAGCCTCAAAGTCACATCTTACAACTTTACAGCCTAATTTAATTACAGTTTCTGTAAACAATTCTCGTAGAAACAATGGAAAAACTTGTACAGTTTTCTCAGATGATGCATTCAATAATTTAGCGGATTTCACTCTATTGTAAATACGCATATAAATTGTTTTTAATTTTTTGTCTTCATAGCATCCATCAAATACTACTAATGGTGTGATATTACATTTCTTTAAAGCTTCAAAGAAATCTGTAATGGCTTTCTTGTATATATCGTAATCTCCACCGAAGCAATCGTAGCATACGGTATGGCATCTATATAACTGCGCTGCCAAATTATTTCCATCAATTACTAAATAGGTATCATGTAAATGATAAGTTTCTAAATATCTATCGCTATTTCTACCGATATAAGTAGTTAAACCTCGTACACCCATTGTTTACATAAAAATTGGTTATGTTTTGACATATAAATGACAGTAAAGTTAGATGTACAATATACACAAAAAAATTCCACAAATATATTCTTCTTTCTTTAATGCATCATTTATCAAAATGTTGGCGTTAATTTAGCAATTCCAACCCAACTGTTTCCAGGCAACATCTAGAAAATATTCAATACTACTTTTTCTTCCTGAAAAAGTCTAGAAAGTAAGGACTGCCCGGATTCGAACCCGGGACCACTGGAACAGCAGTTTTAAATTGCATATGGTGAGTTGATCTTTCCAGACTACGTGATGTTTCAACTTCACTTGAGAAAATATTACTGAAGTGGAGTGAGCTAGCAAGCCAGATCCAGAAAGCATTTTTTAAGGGCAGCAAATTGACATGCTGCTGCTATCATAAATAATAATTAATATTCCTTGTCGGAAAATGTTTTTTTTTACGAGAGCAGTTTATATTTTTTAATATTCTGAAAATTCAAATTCTAGGGTTTTATTAATATCTCTAATGCCGCTTTTTCTCTAAGCAAACTAGTTAAGTTGGTGTTTTGTTGTATTATTAAGCAACTCGAAAACGTGGAACAACTCCAACAATTTAAAAATTCTTATTTTCACCAAGCAGACAGAGTTGATAAAGACCTTGAAACTTTTTGATGTTAAAGCTTCCGATCGGGACGGGAAAAACACAACTCCAACAAAATACAATTTTGAAATGTTGCATTCAACACGAGTTGCTTTTTTGATGTTGTTTTGTCCGGTGGAAAACCGGCATAACAATTCTCTGAAACTTCTGTCAGAAATGGAGTTTCTCTCTTAGGTATGTTTCATAAATACTGGCTTTCTGATGTGTTCAATTTTTTAAATATTTTCAAATGTTATATTTAAATGTTTTATTAAAATTTGTAACAATCTTGAATATGTACATTTTATTACTGTTCCTAATGCCGGGTTTCCACCAAATCGACAAGTTGAGTTTATGTTCTGTTGCGTTCAGGTAATGTTAAACCAGATATTCCACCTTATTGAAGAACATCTACAATAACGCTACATTACAAATAAAAATTGAAGATTATATCATCACCAAACTCATACCAATCCTAAGAGGAGTACGGCAGGGTGACCCCATATCACCAAAGTTATTCACCGTCGCAATGGAAGACATTTTCAAGAATATTAATTGGAAAACAAAAGGAATAAAAATTGATGGAATATACTTGAACCACCTAAGATTTGCAGACGACGTTGTTCTTCTACAACTAAAAGAGGCATAGGAAGACCACAAAAAAGATGGTTGGATAATATTAAGAAGATTGCGGGAAAACAATGGCACAAACAGCACAGAAGAACGCAACATGGAAACAGATGAGGGAGGCCTATGTCCAGCAGTGGACTACTACAGGCTGAAAGAAGAAGAAGAAGAAGAATGTTAAATATCTTTGTATAGTTATAATACTAAAAATGTCATATAGTCAGCTATGTTAAACTGCCGGCGCCGCATAAATGTTTCTTTTTTGATGTGATCATATTTTTTAAATACATATTATGAAATGCCTACTTAACGATAGCGGGTGCATAGCAATGAATGTTAATTTGTTAGTTTAAAAACCACGGCGAGTTCTTCTATGCATCCCGCTAGAGTTAAATATCTTAAATTTGAATACACAAATGGTATTTGGTCGGATCATTTAATGAATATATAAATATAATTCTCAAGTATAAATTGTCAGTGTCATGACGTTGCTAGATAACCGATCAACAAGCAAAATATTCGCTGATATTTTGTGTAGGTTGGTTTACATGTTATGATTGGTTGATAAGGGTATGAATTAAATAGTCAAGATTATAAAATGTCTACATATAAATATACAATTGAAGTAGATAGGCTATGGAGGTTCAGGACCAAAACCCCCATAAGAAATACATGGGGACAAAATTTGCCACTTTGCTACCATCTTGGATATCGGAGTGGGCGTGAAGAGTGAGGGTGGGATGCTCGTGTGCGGATGATGCATGCATCCGCACTTGTGCGTTCCTTTTGGTGACCTCGCCATAAGAACCTATGTGTAAAAGAGAGACTTGAAAACTCGGAAGGAGTGTGATGAAGAATTAGACTATCGTAGCGCCACTTTGCGTGACGCCCTTGAATTAACCCAATGTGTAAGAGAGATACTTGAAAACTGTGATAGAGTGGTATGGAAAATAACTGGTTTATCGCGACGTCCTCTGCTGTCAAACAGATGTAATTAAAAGTTGTATGCAACCCAATATACAGATGTATAATGTGTAATGTTAGTTGCTTAAAATTTTCATTTTTCGATTGTGCGACGTAGAATCGAACTCCGGTCGGCTTGTTGAGTCCGACACTCTGACCATTACAACTAACTACCTTAGTGATAAGGAAAGTGAAATATGTATAACATAGAAGCGCGAGCGTGTGACGTTGGATATCACGTAGAGTGTCGGAAATACTATTATAACATGTATATTTTTTTATTTAATTCATGTATACTTACACATTTAATAAACAAAATTCTTTCTAGAATAGAAAGGACTATTTTATCATTGTTTGCAACAATTAATTGTTTTGAGGTTATCCAAAAACATAAACGACGTATTTATATCACCGCAACCAGGAATATTATCAGCTTTGATTTTAAATGTTCTCGGTTGTGTGGTATTGTCGAGGTTCGTCGTTTTATATCCATGCTTTTCTCATCTTCACAGAATTCACCGAAGCTGCGGTTTCTTGCACAGTTGCTGTTGCAATTCATAATCAATCACAAATAATTTTTGTAACATTCTTAAATTGTACTAAGAGATTTCTTAAATGTATTTTCTTTTGCTTAATGGATGATGTTGTTATCACCATTATTCGAAACTGGCTGTTTTTGTTTTGTTTTAATACTAAATATATATTATTAAAACAACCACAAATATTTTATTAACATCATAACTGGAATTAAATTTACTATTTTATTATTGTTTGCTGCATTATATCATAATCAGAAGTAATATGATCCTCTGATAACACAATTTTATTTGATCCAATTTATAAGAGAAAAGCAAAATACAATAGATGGCGCTTTTGATATGTCCAAATGGGGAAAACCAAAGATCAATGGCACCCAATGACAAGTAGTCTGCCAGTTCAAATTATGGATCAAATAAATTATAATGCTGATAGAAATAGGTTTGTTAATGAAGAAAAAGCGATTTTTACAGCTGGGCACTAAACAAAAGCATGGGTTATAATTGATATAATGTATTGTTTCTGTTGTTGAGGTAATTTTAAAAGCAGATTTCAGCTACTTTGCTGATTTTCAACTATACTTTATTTTATTTTGTAGTTTACCTATTTTGTCGTTGATGGTGCTAATGTTATCATAAATGCTGAGAATTTGAGTCTTTATACTTTCGTTTGTCACCGTCAGACTGTCATATATGATCTTTAACATTGAATTTGTACTCTGTACGTACATTATTAATAATATTTATACCCTCGCTAATCTTATCATCGCAATATCGTACTCCTGTTGTTTACTCTTAAATGCCAACAACTTTGATTCGACCACGGCAAGAACAGCATTAATGCATAATTGTATTATCCTATCTCGATCATTATTTTTTTATATTAATACGATTCAGATCAGCATTAAAATTATCTCTTAAATTCCCCAAAAAGAGCACTGAAACTGAAAGTTTTATCTTCTTTAGTTTTCTTGAAAAGATTAGTAACTTTAAGGTCGTTCGAAATGCTACCGATGTACGTTTAGTAGCGGCATCATTATCATCGATGAGCTCGTTCAGATTGTCTAAACGTTTGTAAGAAATATCAAAATTCTTATCGCTCAATCAATTTTACTCGATAATATTAGCTTTTCTTAACGCGTCCTCAAATATTTTAATCTCGTAAGTATACTACACCATGTTGTCGAGCTTGGCATAAGAGGACAACCGTTCTATCAACAGATCAGGAACATTCCGTAAATGCGCTAAACGGAACTCTGTCTTTAATTTTCTCAATCAGAAAATTAATGTTTTCTTCAAACCCACAATCTGTGAAAACACTCTTTTATGGTTTCTCTCTTTTGAATATCATCTTTATGAAGAATAGCAGCTGAAATTTCTATGCCGGATTGAATTGAATTATTGTGAGAATGACATACAAATTGATAACTCAAGTCCATGTAACTTAATAAGTATCTTATTAAAAGATCTTGTAACACGTCAGTTGTCGCTAAAATATTTATTTTTATTGCAATCAATTACATGTTTTTGTATATCATGTTCTTAATTAATTAAAGCATCCTTACTTAATCCATTCGAATCAACTTCTTGTTTAGATTAAACATTGATTTGAGTCGTTTTGCTGTAGCTTCTCTCATGTCTACGTAAATTTTGACTAAATAAATACATATTTTAACATTCTGTAGAGATACATTCAAACATGATGTGAGTGCAATGCGACAACTGATTTTTGAAACTGAGTAGTTGACTTTTGTATGAAAAGTGGATGCAAATGTATTGAAAGTGGATCCATGTGGATTAAAATTAGACTAAAAGTGGATTGAAAGTGGATACAAGTGGATGTTCCTGGATTAAAAACGGATGCAAGTGGATGGAAAGTAGATTAAAAGCATATTGAAAGCAAATACAAGTAGATAAGATGTTGAATTAAAAGTGGATGTAAGTGAATTGAAATGGATTGAAAGTGGATTGAAAATGGATGCAAGCGGATGGAAAGTGTATGCAAGTGGATCACTTAGCGATCTCTATAGCTGTACATCAGATTGGAATGGAAAATTAGACTACCGTGACGNTCTTGGAGTGCCGAAATTTTAAAATATTAATATCACAAGTAACATTTAACAACTTGGTTAATTTTAAGAGTCTTATAAACTTTAAATTAACACTATTAAAATCATTTGAATTTAATTTATATTATAGTGTTATTTTGGATAAGTGTCTGAAATTACCACACAAAGATAACGATTTGTACGGTAAATTTGTTCGTATTTTGAGCGAGAATGATACAAAAGTCGAGCGCGAGTATTTCATGATGGATACTTTGCACAAGTTTTTTGGTAAAATGTATTACGGCTATGAATGTAAACTTTTGATGCAATAAAAGTATTGTGAAAAATTATATTTTATTATTATTTACCCCTTCACATAAATGCACCGACCGACAACATTTATCTTTTAGAGTTTCCATCGACAAGTATTTAGTAAATTAATCAATTACAATTAGAATGTATTTATATTCTTTATTTCCACGCGAATAAAGACAGGCCAGAGCGAGCGGTATAGCGCTATAGCGAGCGGTGTAGCGACAGTATAGCGGTATACCGCTTGCTATAGCGCTCTCAATACCGAAGCTCTTGTCAACAATATTCTTTTATTTTAAAAAGGTATGATTATGCAAGTGTAGAAACAGATTGAGAACAACTAGAAAATGTCTAGAGGTAAAATTGTAAAGAGAAATAATTGTACACATTGAATTGGTTTTGGTTTTGTTACAGTATCTGACTCTTGGCAACCAGGATGCAGGGTACGAGAATTCTTTTGTTATTGGCCTATTCCACAAGATTAATTTGCGTCCGTGTCAGGCACAGGCACTACTGGCGGTTTTGATTTTGGTGCCGCGACGAGAACGGCGGTCGCCTTAACAGACAGCCGACAGTCAGTATTTGTTGATGTTTGTTTACATTCAGTCACGTTGTAGTTGTTCGTTTCGTGGGCATCTAAGTTGTTCATACATTTCTTTATCAAGTTTATTTGTAAATTTTCACCAATTTTCATATATTTGTGTAACATTCTATTAGGTTAATAGTATAAATTATGTAAATAAAGTTCGTAAAAAATATATTGTTTATATTTATTTCCTAATATTTCAATTTATGGATATATTAATTTTTGTATTTCTTGTAAATTGTTTTGTAAAATAAAATAAATTTACAATTACAAATATTTTCAAATTTCCCTCTTCATATTAGTTTGCGTCCATCTATATTAGATAGCGCAAA
Organism: Tachinus sp. AB-2021; assembly: GCA_030264575.1. Classification (NCBI taxonomy): domain Eukaryota; kingdom Metazoa; phylum Arthropoda; class Insecta; order Coleoptera; family Staphylinidae; genus Tachinus; species Tachinus sp. AB-2021. The sequence goes on along the minus strand of JARJEC010060525.1, from coordinate 431 downwards.
ACATGGATTCAGAAATCGTGTGAAGTTGCCGTTCTATATATTGAATGTTGTATTTGCACCGATTGACTGTCAAAAGTTTACTGTATTTGACTTCTAAATTGCTAAACTCACTTCGATCTAAAAAGTTATAACTACAATGTAACAAAATAATTGAAACAAATATAAATAAAAATAGTAATTTCAATAATAAATTGATTTTAATTTTAATTTAGATAGGTAATTATTAATTAAAATGTTTATAATTCATCAAATGCATTGCAATAAAGATCAATTTAATTAAGTTTTACTTTATTATTGTTACATTGTAATTAGGTCTTATTTGATATTTCAACTTCAGTGAGGAATTCTAAGCAACAATTACACGATACCAAAGAATTAAATATATCTCATGCAATGTCCCCCATCTGTAATTATTCCGTGGTTGTGAACTT
>JARJEC010060500.1:0-13780 GCA_030264575.1 Tachinus sp. AB-2021 | reverse complement strand
ATCAGTGTGAAGTCCGTGTAAAAATCCGCGAAATACAAAAATATAAATAAAAATTATATAAAATCTGGGCAAGCGAACATGTCGAACAGACCGACCAGATCCATCTTTAGTTTTATACTATCCTCCACCAACACTTGCCAACATTCTACTTATCTTAATGAATTTAAAATGATTATTTTTAAAGTAAAAAACTGATAGTGGAAATATATTGTTGGGGAAAAAGTTTTACTACGCATTGCGACCTCTAGTTTTAATTGCAATATTATTTTCTTATTATCTATCTGTGCAATTGCAATTTGCCAAAGCACTTTTTATAACTAAAAAAAACTGGAAAAAAATGATTTTTATAGGTTTCCAAAAAGTGAAGAAATTAGACAAATTCGGATAGCAAAATGTAAACGAAAAGATAAATTTAATTTCGACACAAATCGTATTTGTTCATTACATTTTAAAAGTTATGATTTTGAGGGTGATATCAAATCTGGGCTATTAAAACTACCTTTTTTAATAAATTAATTTTAAAAGATGGACCAATTCCAACAATAAATTTAGATCCGCATAATACTGAAAAAATGTTGAATAATCAAATCGAAGTATAAAAAAACTCAATAAAAACATATCCGAAGATTACATTACAGAAATAGTAAAAGTGGAAGAAGTAGATGTGATTGATATGTTGGAATCTGTACTGGAAGTAATAACAAATACAAATCAAAAGGTAAATAGTGCAAACAACGGTTCAGTATCAACGAATCATAATCATTTGGTAGAACTACTTATTGACGTTGATTGCTTAAAAGCTGAAATCATTAAATTAAAAGTTGAAAACAATGTTAAAAAAACGATTAAGTCAAACGTAAATTCATATACATAAATTCATATACAAAAAAATTACAAAATTTTATAATAAATTTTCATCCATCCATAAAGTAATTATAATTTTATTTGTTAAGCAGAGAATTTTCATTAGAATAGATTAATTAAAATATGATCAATTAAAAAACAACAAGGATTTAAAAAGAAGAGTTTTGGCAATCAAAGAAAACCATAAATTAAGAAAAATTTGTAATTAATTTGTAAATATTAAGGTACGGTCTTTCTATTCCGATTGAATCGATGCATGCGACTAAACGCACACATTTAACCAATTGCAAGCTTGACAGTTACAAGTGCTTTTCTGTGCTTTTAGTCGCATGAATCTGTTTAATCTTTAATTGTTATATTGCGTGAAAGAATTAAATGTCAATAAGACAATATTATTTAATTAGTTCTAATACATGTATACATTTTGAGTTTGACTAAAGGTTCTTCCTCAGTACTACATAATAAATGGATGGACACAATAAATAGTTAACGTTTATTGTGTCATCCATTTATTCTGTACTATTGAGAGAGAGAGAGAGAGCATTTTGACAAGCTCAAAACGTATACGTGTATTAGGACTAATTTAATAGTATTCTATTATCTAAATTAATTGTTATGTTTATTATTTGATTGAATCTTTTGTGCCATTACGGGTGCCGAGATTATCTTCTTTTATTTTATTGTCCTTAGTAATTCATTTTTTTCTACTAAACATTTATAAAATTGACGTAGTTAATGTTAAATTTATTTTTAATGAAATTTTTTTGTGCGCAGAATAAGTGGGATATAAGTGATATAACTAATGAATATTTTTTTGCATATTTCCAATTATGTACTCAATAAAAAATTATAAGAACAAGATGAACTGTTATCAAAATAATTAATATAATTGAATTTTGCAATTTTTGTATATGAATAATGTATTTTATAATTAAGATAAAATAGGGGTTTTAAAATGCCAATTGCATGGAAAAAAATTATAATAAAAGAAAACTAATTCTATAGCAGAGTAGTTTCTACTTATATTTATATGTATATACCAAAGCAATTTTCTTAAATTTCGTTATTAAATACACAATCGTTTGAGCCCTGAGAGTCAAAAACGCCTGAATTTTAAAGGCGGCACGGCACGTTGAGTCTTAATAACTCTTATCATTGCTTTTTAAATTTTCTGATTAAGAGTAATGGTATTCAGGAAAAATTGCCGTTTTTTATTAATAGAGTTTGAACGGGAAAATTAATAACTAAGTAACCGGACCACGAGACGTTGCGGAAGCTGAACGGAACGGATCGGGAACGAACCTCACCTCCAAAGGGCTGTTCCTGTTTGGAGCCTAACAAATAAGCTCACCCCCTATTTTTAATTTAATTTAATTCTGTTATAAATTAGATATTATAACTTCATATTATTTTCTTTGCGGAATAAAATTGTCGAACGATTTTGGCCGGGTGGCCAAATTGCATGTAATTAACGCGCTCGTATAGTAATGTTAATTTATGGTACTGTTAACGTATATGTACGTACCCATTTGGTTTATATTGTCCTTGTTGCCTTGCATTTTATAAATATGTGAATATACTATGATTTGTTTGGGTGAATTGCAGTTAATTACTAAGCAGATATTTTCGTGTTTTGTAATCTCATTAACAACTTTAATTCCATCTAACATTTTATATAGAAAATACGTGGCGCTTAAGAAAAAAAAAACTCATTTACCCTAAGCCAGCCGACTTTAACGGAATTAAACCAAATAATTAAATGAGAATTAAAAGCGTAATACTATTTGATAATTGTTTACTTCAAACATTGATATTTATAAAAACTGTACGTTTTAGCTTAGAACAAGATTAGTTAATAGTGAAAACCCATTACAAAAATGGAGAAAATATTACTGTGATGATTCGTAAGTTACATTATCATTTCGGCGTGCATAATCGACCGACGTCGACCAGGTTTGCTATTGAAAATTTGATCAAAAAATTTGATCAAGCAATTTTTTCATTGAAAGATCACTTTAACAGTCATCGGCCAAAAAGATCGACTGAAAACATCGCAGCTGTGAATGCCAGACCAACCACCTCTATCCAAATTAAACCTCCATTGCAACACTCTTCAACGAATTTTGAGAAAAGATTTACGATTTACTCGACGGATTCGCTAAACAGCAGAATTGTCGGATATGTGCAGATGAGAATCCATATGCCCTTCAAGAACTTCCGTTACATCCTTAAAAAGTGACAATTTGATATGCTATGTTGGCAGGGGGTAATCGGACCGTATATTTTTCAAAATAATGGTGCTACAGTGACTGTTAACGACAATCGTTATCGGACTATGTTCACAGACTATTTCATGAAAGAAATGGATGAAGTAAACTTAAATGAGATGAGTTTAAATTTTATAAGATATATTTGTGTATTATTATATAATTTCTTCCAAAGAAAGATGTTATGTACGTCAAAACGTACGATGTTCCGAGTAGGTTTATTACTTCTTTCTTTTTTTGCTACCAAAACTGATGTAAGATCAAGAATTTTATATTATTATAATTTAAAGTGACAGCTAATACAGACATTTCCTAAGCAAAGCTTGTACGATTTTATCTAAGTATTTACTTGTTTACAAATAAAGAAAATATAGAAAGAAAGAACTTTTTATTTCCATTCAGGATGTATTCAATCAAAACAATTTGAAAAATTAAACAAAAGTGAGGTTAGGTCACCAAAATTTCTCAAAATTTGGCATTTTACATAGAACAGGCAGGTAGGAGGTATGAAATTTATGAAAAATACTGGGTATTTCACTTTTATCTTACCAAAGTTGATTTTTATTTCCGGTACCACCGGAAGTCACAGAACCATTTCCGTATCTGAATTTAACAATATAATTTCTTAATATTAATAAAAAAGTTATTTTGGTGAGTGTGATTTGAGCCCCACCCGGTATAGCAAAGGGACCAAAAGGATTGTCGCAGTCGCTAAACTTGCAAAGATGTCAGTACTTAGATGCTAACTGGTAGATCTTGTGACACCACAACGGCTCTAAAATAGAAATTGTCATATCTTCTTGACACTAAGCCAACGAATCAACTGCTATTGAAAAAAACAAAAAAGACTCTTGAGTCGCGAAGTATTTTTTGACGAATTTAATTTAATTTAACAATACTTCAAAAAACTTTATATATTCGCAAATCTTGCAGCATAAAAATAAGCCCAACGGTCGTCGTTATTCTTTAAACGACAAAGTTATTTGCAATTTCAGTTTTGAAGATGAGCTATAAAGCATACAGAAGGTACATTTTTATTTTGATAATTGGGTATATAATATTTAATTTTGCATTGTATTCATAATTAAATAATAATAATAATAAACATATCAAAACTATAACAATATTATTGATGAAAAGTGATTAACACTAAGATCCTACTATTTTTCTGTTAAAGAAGATACCGCGACATAAACTTTTGCACTGCCATCAAAATGGACATTAAATGACTGTCTGCAGTATATTCCAACAAATTATGGCATAAACAAACTGGGCCTATCTTGATACCTTTGGAAGCACAATTTTTAATGAAGAGGTTGCGTCCAATGTCTGTCCTTTACAATTTAATGTGATGAAGTGTCTATTGAACTTGATAACTTGATCTGCTACTGATAAAATAAGTTTTCAAGATACAGGAAAGCATCAGATCATGGCCACAGTTTTTATAATTTCTGGGATTTTTAGTGATTCGAAGCAATTTCATACTGTTTTGTAGAAGGTGGAATGAATGCTTTAGAAATTACTAAAAATCTCAAGGGGATAATCTTGACACTGCAATCAATCGGGTTGCTACTGTTACTGATCGAAATAAACCAAATTTATCAGCAATAAATAAATTAAAAGAAAATACAAAGAGAGGGAGTATTTTCAACGTGGTAGAGAATGCATATGTTTTCGATAAGAAGTGGGCAATTAAGTGATTGTACCGCTGACACACCCTCCCATGGCATATACTGAAATGCATTAGAAACAATATCATGCTTCATGCTTCCAAATTCAAATGGCTAAGCGTAAAAGATAATGCCATCGTATACAAGTATTGTATAAGGATGATGCAGCAGACTTTAATATCGGCCGATTATACCATCTGCATGATAACCACATTTATCCGGACAAGGTGAAAAAAATGAAAGTGAAACTGACTGCTCAAGCATCATCACAGAGAACATCTGTGGTTATACGTCTATCGGATAATTTATGCGAAGCGTCAGGAAGTACAGTAGACTTTATCATATTTTTTGATAAGTTGATTGACAGCAATAATGGCAAAAGAAATCGCAGAACTTCCATTCACTTTTACGTTGCGCAGTTAATTCAGATTCACCGCATCTAGAGCCATAAGCAGAAGCAATAAATGTGCCCAGAACCGCGAAGTCCGAAAATAAAAGTGGTGGTTGATCGGTCCCATCTACAGTCAACAATTGAATTGAGACGAATTATGGAGAAAGTCGGAGGAATGGGATTTAAATTTCTTTCTTTAAGAAAATTAAATCAAGATCCGTAAGAGAATTTCTTTGGAAATATTAGAAGCCATGGAGCGCGAAACAATAATAAACATGCACGGGGTTTATTGCTTCATACAAAACTTTTATCATAAATAAAAGTAGGGTGCATCACATTTCTGACTTTAATTGTCAAGATGATAAACTAAATTCATTAATTCTGAAGCAGACCCGCTAGAAAAAGACAAGAAAATAATGTCCAGCTGAACGTTGCAGAAAAACAGAACTATTATTTTCCCGTGCTAAACAGGACAATTCTATTACAAAATGTGTTGGAATCACATGGATATGTTGAAGGATATATAGTAAGATCTGTTTGAAATTAGTAGGTTCATGTGAACAATGCAGGCTACGATTACTAGCAAAACCAAGACAAAATATTGCTTATTCATTTAAAGTTTTAATTAAACCAAATACCAACTAACTTCTTTAAGGTTTTTAGTGTAATGAAATTCTTCATGAAGAATTAAATGGTATTTTAATTAAATTAAAATTTAGAGTGAACGGCTATAGTGAACTTAATATATTTAACTGCAATAACACAATGGACTATCCGCTATCTCTAGACTGATAATATAACCTTCGAAATGACCAGAATATATTTGGCAAGGGGACTCGAAGAAATAATCCCAAATGGTGATTCAAGAATGTCACCGGAAGTGAAACTTGTTAATCTAGGTCTACCAATGTTTTCATGAAAAAGAGAAGATACGGTGAGGAAGATGTAAACAAAGATGTAAGAACGTACCTAAGGACAAATAATACTAGCAGACTTTAACAACTCAAGATTGGAAAAAAGAAGAGAAAGCATTGGTCGATGTGAATGTAAGTAAAAGAAGAAAATGGTTGTAGGTGGAGATGGGCCGGGTACAGCTAGATTGTGTGAATTCCGCGAAGCAGAAACCAACCCATTCTAAACTTTAACCGAAGTAATAATCAACTAAACAACTATAACTAAATTGATCGTCGTTGACAGTAAATTTACACAAAACCCAACGATTTCACAAATCTTATTTTAATACCGGCATTGCATTGATTAATAAACCGAAAGTTGAAATCCGATTTTTTTGTTACTCTATATTGAAATCATCAGTTAAAAACTATCTGTCAAACGCACGTTACAGCATCGAAGATTTTGTAAATGCTCCTATTTTAGATTTAAATATTAAGATATATAGAGTGTATTTTATAATATTTGTAGTTGTATTGTTCTCTGACTTTTCATATCCAAATGTATGAATGCATGAATAAATCTATATCTATCTAATCGGGCGATGTACCAGGAGCATCAATACACCAGCTGTTCCGTCAATGACGAATTTGAGTCAGAATGTGCATTATCAATCACACAACATCAAATCAAGTGAACATTATGACATTTTGATGGTGCGAGAATGTAAGAAATATGAAATATTTTGACAAATGTCAAAATTAATTTGAAAAGATGAAAATAAATATGAAATAATAATAAGGGAAAAGGAAAAAGAAAGGAAGTAGTGTACTACATTAAAGAACCTTAATAATAAATTCTCATGAGCTTGGACAGATGTAACTGGAAATCGTAGCGTTCCATTATTATTAAGTTAAGAATCCAAAAATAGGGACGATTAGTATTTCTATAATTGGTCTCAGAAATATTCAGGTCCACATAAGTTAAGTCCTTCAGCCATTCTTTCAGCAATCAATGAATATCTTCAAAATATTTGATTTTTCAATGAGCAGAAGCATCAGGGGGTTGAAAGGGAACCATTGTTTTGTTGGTAATTGATTGACCTAAGAGAGTTGAGAGTTGCGGTCTAGTATGGAGATACTTCATCTGCAGCGTTTTTGTCATGGTCACCAGTATTACAATGAGTTATATTTCATTTTAATTTAATTTATTATAAAATGTATTTGATAAATATAAAATATAATATAAAATTGTGTCTCTTGACATTGTATATCTAATAATATATTATTGATCCTGTTTCCTTAGCAACCTCTTACTAAGGCTTCTATTTATTTTTTAATGACCCTTGTCGAATTTAGCATTTCAACACTTGAACAAACTCACACCGTTTTATTTTATTTTTGTCGGAATTTATTGTAATTGGTTCTTTTTGTCCATTTTATTTTTTGAAGTATAAGTAAGTAATCTGCCTTGTAAGTAAGTTTCAACCGCGGATAAAGATGTTGTTCTACGAAAACTATCAAAAAAAATTGTTGATAACTGCTTTACCGTATAACCAAAATTATCTTCAACATCAACATAAGCTATCCTAGAAACCATTGTATCAATTTCATCCTCAGGTAGAATTTTTGGTTTTACACCTCCTCTTGGCAACATTCAGATTGGACACAGTGAAATGATGTATTGTAATTTATATTTGAAGTTATTTCCAAATGCTACAAAATTGTCACCTCTATTGGCACGATGAACTAACATACGCTATCGATCTTGCATTGATTGTTTACTGTATTGAGTTCTTTTAATAGCCTCTGTTCTAACCAGCTCAGTTCTACAAACAGGACAAGCATCATTTTTTAGAGGTTGCTTACACTTTGTGTAATGGAAATAAGTGAAGAACTTGCCCTCTTGTCATTGTCACTTCACAGATTATCTGTTAGTTCCATTAATAATATTATTTTGTTGACTTATTCAAATTGCTTATTTATAATTAATTGTAATTTTTGATTTATATACAACAAAATTTAACTTTTATTATTATAATTATATACTGTTTTATATAACTGCGTTTATGTTGTTTGCACAATTAACTATAGTTCTGCTATTATTCACGTTTGGTTTTATAGGTGCACGTTAAATAATTTAGTAAAAGATTTCAAATTTATTCTATGTATGTTATACAGTATACACTATTTATTACTTTGTGCAATTTATGTTTTTGGGTAAAATAAAATTCTGTTCAAAAAGTAAAATCTTTTTTTAAAATTATTTATTTCTAAATTTCTACATACATAACATTAATATATATGTAGCGGCTTTGTCGGATGACACATAGCTATGATCAGATGTGTTTGTAAGTTTATATGTCTGGTACTTCTTCAATGTATTCTATGACGTCATTTATGTGATGTTGTATTTCCTTAAATACGTCAGTTACTGTTTGCTTTTTGGTTTTTGTGAGTAGCGTTTGCCATCTAGTGGTGTGTTTTGTACATTGTTCTAGGATGTGGTCTGTGGTTTCTACTGTGTTCAATGTTGGGCAGTTTGGCGAATCTTTCTGTTTAAGTATATTCTTTTATTATAAAATAAAACTATATTTTTAGGCGGCTATATTTGAAAGTCAAGATTCTCTGGCCACAATTGGATCCTGAAAGTTGGCGTTTGCAATCACTGTAACTGAAAGTAACAGTTCCCTACTGCAAAACACTTTCTGGCCGCATTTATTGTTTCACTGTCACTGTAGCTATATAAGTCATAACACATAAATCAATTAAATGTTAATCTGCAGCCACCTAGAAAAAGTTGTGTTCACCACGGCCATATTCTTAGCTGTCCTCGTCTGACGCTCGCTATGCTCGCTCTTCTCGCAACTCTCAGACTCATCCAGTAAAATAGCACTTTCTGGACTTGATAAACAAATAACTATTTATCTGTGTTATCCAAAATAAATTATAAAAGTGGTATTATAAATATATTGGATATACCCTGCATATGTTTCGTATCGAGTGTGATAAAAACTGGGTACAAACAACGTTTTTTTAAGCATAATTCGTAATAAATAGATGTCCAATTCTCTACCAATATCGAGATAATAAGTTATCTGAAACAATTTTCAATGAACAAAATATTGTGAATGGCCTTGGAATACACACAGTTCGTCATTGCATCTATCCCCATCCGTTCCCCTTAATGGTTTACAATTTATTTTCCGCTTTTCTGGACTCACACCACAATATACATTTTTTACTTAAAAAAATTAGTTGTTAGTTGGCCAAGAAATTTTAATGATCTGCGTCAGTCAAAAGTGAAATTTGTACACAAAATAAATTTGGCAGTAAAGGAAAAAGTCCATTAAAATAATACGTTGATACCTGCGTGGTTTATGTGATGGAAATAGTAGATCAGCATGCCGTGAATATGCAAGGCCTTTTCCAAACCGGCATAAACTATCTCGAGCTACATTCAGCAGAACATTGCAACGTTTGCATACTACAGGCAGTACATTTCAGTAAATCATATGAACGAAATTCCAATGTATAATGTTGCCGATGGGGAAAATTTTATTGATGTCGTTGTAGACAATCCTAATTTCAAAGTATAACGGCCCAAATAAATGTATGAAACTCATTGTTTGGTGGACGCTTAATCGGGAACTAATGCATCCATACAAATAGATTAAGAACATCGGAATTTATAGAATTTTTATTACTTTGATATAAAATATGCAGTTATTTGCTTATTTACAAATGCGAAATAGAAGGAAACTGGGGCAAATAGATGCTTCAACACCTATATGTATGTATAGACAAGGTTTATAAATCGTCACTGCAAAGGGATGTCAGACACCCTCGAACCTAATGTTTTATACCTCCGTCTGTCGTTTTAACACATTATTTCAAAGACCATTTTAAGCACATGTTATATTCGTCAGAGGAAAATACTGCTGAATAGTCTCTATGCAATGCCCCCAACTTTTGTCCCTCTAAAATTTTGAATTTTCTTTTGGATTTTTTTCCCTCCGTCTGACGTTTTAATATATTACCTCTGAAACCATTCTAAGCACATATTTTAATCGTCAGACGAGAAATCTGCTGTATATTATTTTGCAATGCCATTTCCAAAACACCCTCTTTGATCGCCTTTATTTTTTTAGCATTTCTAAGTTTATTTTCACGACGTTTCGCTGCTTATGATATCAGATTTATATTATCGATTGTACATAAAAACGTTTTACGAAATGTAAATATTATTAGTTAATAGTAGTAATATAGGAGGATTATATTGACCAAGTAGACAGTTTACAAATAAGAAACAAATACACAACATTAGCAACTGGATCGGTGGGCTAATTTGTATCTGGCAAACATTTTACTCGTTGCAAACGATTGCATCCCTTGATGGCTGCTTTAGGACTTATACTAATCTTGAAGTCCATTTGTCACCACTACAGCCGTACCTATGATGAAGCCATAATAACTGAACTTGTACTCCTTAGACCCATCACCTCCCTAAGTCGTTCAATAGTTCAGAGCTCAGACAGTTCATTGCAAAATTTGATGAGTACTAAGAAGATACCAAAATTAGATTATTAGATAGAGCATTTTTAAGCAATTTTGTAATCATTACTTAAACTTGACTCGAAGTATAAATACTGGAGAATTTGAATTATTTAAATATACTTTTCCAAATATCGTAAATCTGTTCTTTACCTTTAATCAACAAAGTTATTCTCGTTGGCTGGTTAAATACCACGATAATTTATTAAAGAGCAACGAAACTCACTCATCCTGGACTAGAAGAATCTCTTTGAAAAGGGAGATACGGTATCAGTCGTTCTAATAAACACTTTTTCCGACAGCCATTGATTTAACAACAGAGCAAACTATTAATGCAAATGCTGTTAAATGTGACAGGCGTTTTTCACTTTACTAATTCGATTAGGATATTTCAGCGTTGGTAAAAGTCATGGAATTCGTTCGACTCTCATTTCGCAAACGTATGACCCGACTGGATTACGTAAAGCACAGGATATTTCAGGAGAACTGGAAACAAAAGTCATTCTCAAATAAAAGCTTTCATGAACACCATAAAAAAAGAAAATTGATCCATTTAACCCACACAAAGAGCAGTTGTATGACATTCTCACAGTTAAATCAGCATCAAGGAACATATGCCAAAAATTTGATTTAAATGCGTCCAGCGGTTTTACACGCCATCCTATTCCATACATCTGCACATTCGGTTTTACACTCATAAAAATGTACATTCTAAAAGCAGTTCGCAGACAGTCACGATGTTTCAGAATTGATAGGCACAGAAGGTTAAAAAAATTAAACAAACTTCTTGGTGGTTCCCGAAAATCCAGTCGAAGGTAATATCATAAGACCTGCGCGGCCGCCAACTATATTGGACGTGTTGGACTATAGCTTGCGAGGCTTGTAGTTGTGCCAGTCCCCTTCACTTTCTTACTTCTAAATAAGCAAATAACTTGTATGAAAGTAATAAAAACTGTATAAATTTTGATAGTTGACAAAAAAATCGTTTAAGCTTTTTTTGGTAAACGTCATTTTTAGCAGTCATTTCAAATGCAAAAAAAATTAAAGTTTGAGTGCGTCTGACTCAACTTTTGCGGTGGCCTAGCCGTCTGACGATTCGTATACCTAATGTATGAACTTTCCACAGGTGATACGAAAATTTTCAGCCGAAGGTAATATCGTAGTAACTACACGGCCGCCAGCTCTCCGTCTAAAATACCAGTATGTGCACTTTAAGATGAAAATATCGAAAGATTAATGCAATTTTGCAATTGGAGTCTAGAATAAATAGCGGCGTATGATACGTTTGTTTCTTCTGTACTACGAAAAGACGGAATAAAAACGACTCATACCATGCACGCACAGTCCTTCGATAATCCAAGCAACGCTAGAGTGAAATATTTCTAACAACGGTTTGGCGTGAATGTTTGGGGTTGAATATTCAACTATAATGTATTGTCCATGGTATTTTTGAATCATCGGCTTGAAGCAAACCATTACATACATTTCCTCGCAAATGATCTTGAAAAACGCTTGATGCATTGTCACTTGGTTCTCGACTCCGGGTGTGATATCAGCACGATGGGGCACCACCTCGTCTGAAAAACTATTGTAGGTTCTGCAACTGTTTTAGTTTTATACATAAAAATAAAACTAACAACAGAAAAGTTCAGTTATTCGTATGCCATGTAACTGTTCATGCAGATACGGTTTGGTTTTTGTTGTGACATTGACAGCCCGATAAAAACAATTTGAAATTAGTCGCAAACTGTGGTAAAATTAAATATTAATGTGTTTGTGGAGTGTTGTTTTCGACCAAATTAAGACAAATAAACCGTTCGGTAAAAGTAGAAAAACCGTAGAAAATGAACCGCGAGTCTGAGGTGTAGACCTAAAGCAACTGATTGAATGTGTTTTTGTCAGAATTCGGTGCTATGACATAAGAAACATTCTCAGCTTAAAAATGTCTTTTTTCATATAAAATGCTTGGACTGAAATAAGCAAATGAGTGGGCATTACAGGTATAATTACTTGAAACTTTCGTGGTATTTGTTCACCATGTTCTTAAACATACCCTTCTCTACATGATTTATGGGATGAACGCCGGATCTCGTAACTCTTCGTTTTTTTTTTGTTCGATGGCTTTTAAATAATACATGCTTGCTGCAATTAATGGTAAAAGCTGCGGTTCCTGTTTTTCCATTTCAAACAATGTTTCTCGTTTGGAAGTAAATAGAGGTGATTTATGTTACTTGTCATTAATATAATGCGCCGAGCGCATGCTTACAACCCATTGCAGCATTTATCTACACAAACATTTTCTGAGTTTAGTTTATAACTCTATGTCTTTTCTATGTTTAAAATTAAACTACTTGCACAAATCAAGCATAATTGGTTAAATATCCAATTTCCATGGCCAGCAAGGTCTCCGAATCTGAATTGGTTTTTGATTCCCGGGGAGATTTATAATAAAGCAATTTGATCTATATAAATAAATACAGTGCAGCAATTGCAAGAAAAAATATTAATGTTGAAAAAATAAGGTTCGATCATCAAATGTTAAGAACCTATCGCTCGTTTATCAATCGATGTAATTCTTGTATCCACACCCAAAGTGGTCAATTTGAACATTTACTTTGATGTTGTGTTATATTTGTTTATTTGTATTTTTGTTTTCATTTATTGATTTAATAAGGAGGATTAGGAGAAATGTAATGTGCTAAATAAACTTCTCAAATTTGAACTAACTATTCATGATTAATAAATAATTCAATAGTGCTTTAATTTGCTTAAAAATGTCAATAATGGTTATGGCAACCTATTGCTTGTGTTAATAATACAATTACTTCCTTGGAAAGTAATTTAAGTGAAGCAGAACAGTTTATCATAATTAAATGCTATCAACATTGACACTTCACAGCTAAAAAACAAATTATCCGTGATATACAGAAATAACAAATTGTAAATAATTGGTACTAAATTTTAACTGTTGTATTTATTATATACACTAATAATAAGAAATTGAATAATTGTTGCTGATTATTGTGGGCAGAAAAAGCATTACCTCCAAAACGGTTGCGAATAGGACATAGATTTATCAACAAATTTTGCTTGAAATAACGTTCTATATTGTTTCCGTTTGGCACATTCGAGGCGACAACATCC
>JARJEC010060492.1:0-10455 GCA_030264575.1 Tachinus sp. AB-2021 | reverse complement strand
GCCAAAAACCAAAATGGCACAGTAGCAGGAATATATGAAGTCAAACACCGAAGAAAATGATTCACGCTATCCCTGGGTAAATATGCCTCAGTTTTCCAAACAGAAGTGGCCGCCATTAAGTGGTGTGCCAGGCACATGATAGAGTCGGGAGTTAAATTCAACAGATTACCATCATCTCCGACAGCCAAGCAGTAATACTGGTCTTGGATTGCAGAGATAGCTTGAAAGCACTGGCCATAAACAACAGAGTACGCCTGGTCTAGTCTATTAACTACTCTACTTCACTGAGTACTATACACGTGTAAATCCCGATTTAGTAATATTTTGCATATTTTTCGGTTGTGAGTCGTGGGTCTTGGATCGCGAGTCGCGGGTTCTAAGTTTTAAAATGCGAGCCGTAGAAGATTAAAATTTAATTTTGCATAAGAAATAAGCTTAGTATCAGTAAATGTAACTGTAAAGGTTAAAAATTGTTATTAGAAATCATCTAAAATTTCTTGAAAAATATCGCGGCATGTGCAAAATGTCATTGAACGTATACGAAATGTTTCAAAATACTGAAACATATGCAAAAAAAATTTGACTTCCTAGACTTTCTGATCAGCGACCCGCAACCCGAATGCAAAATGTGGAATGCGACGCCTTCGCGTCAGCGTAAAAGGCTTGGGGTTTCTGTTCTCTCAAACAGCCAGGGGTCCGTAACAAAATGTCGCATTTTTTTTTAGACTGTTAAGTGTTAACTCATTAATTATTTATTACTTGTGTAATAGTATTTTTTTATACATTTCTCAAAGAAGAACAAACTTGCTAAAATTACATTGTCCATAAAGTACTAGAAAAAAATTTATAAAAAATATAAATAAACATAAAAAATTTGAATAATTTAAAAATTGTTTTAAAAAATTGCGTTTTTTTATCCAATTAAAAGATTTAAGCACCAGGCAGTCTTCATTTTTATAAATTTAATAAATTTGAAATGCACAAGGCACACATAAAAATTTTGAACAAATTAAAAATAATTTTAGGAAATATCATACCGGACAAGGCGTCTTATGTCCGGAACAAGTAACAAATTAAGGATGCTTAATCAAGAAAATAAGCCTTCCGTTAGTTGCAAAGAGTAGTATGCATTTCAATTTGATGTCTAGACAACAGTTCTGAATGAATTGTTATGTAAATATGTTATTAAGTTAACAGGTAAATCGCGTCAGGTGTCGCGATGTCCATTTTGGTTGTTTCCAGGAATACTTAAAATGCCGGCCACGTATCCTTCTTTCCTAGCAATGCTACTTGTTGAAATTAAATGCAGTTTATGCACGATCTGCGCATATCCGGATTGGATTCCACAATGAAATGCCGCCATGCACCGGTAACCTTCCCCTTTCTTTATCGCCGGTCATCTTTCACCTGTCTGCTCAAATTTATTTCATATATGACAAAAGTAATATGATTGGTACACTTAACCTCATTCCCATTCTTATTATTATTGCTTCCATAAAAGAAAATTCACAACAAATTACATGAATTTTCCAGGAAACATTAGTTCGATTGCAATGATTAGGGGCGTATTATAGTATCCGCATTTCCCAGAAGTAAATGCAACCGCGGAAAATATAAAATTACTCATTTATTTTTAATAAATTATGCAAATGAAATTCTTCGCTGTATTAATATTGCAATCTTTGCTTTGCTTCCGCTTTAATGCTGCAACTGAAATACTTTCATTTCTAATTTCGCTCAGAAAATATATTTTTAATTGTTTTGTATGTTTTAATGGGTATTATGCGGAAAATGTTTGATGGGCGATGATAAAAATGGCAGTGTGGGGTTTCTAATAAGGAAACAATTTATATTTAAATGTGATAGAGGATAGGGTGGATCGTATAACCAAAAACCGTCTACTGGGAGCAAGAAATGTAAATGTAAAATAATTTACACACAGGTTTGATTCAAAAATTTTATTGTTCCCGGGTGTGTTGTTAAATATCTTATGCGCGATGGTTATGGAATGCTGTTTTCTTTTATATCGGTTTTGTGCGGTTCACCTGGCAAAATGCTATTTCATTTCTATGTTTTGGTTTAGCAGTACCATAACATTGTATTAGTGGGTACATGCACGCGCACGTGAGGGTGTGCTCGGCAATCATGCGACTGTCAGACGATGATGGATTGCACGTCCAGGTCCATCCGCCTTCTACGTTCGTGGCATGCTATCCTTTCCACCCCGACCCTTCATTCATTCATTTTATCTTTTATCACGATTAAATCTAAGCCACTCTATATATAGAAAATATTATAATGACGGTTTTATGCTTAGTAATCGGAATAATTAAAGCGTCAACTCACTTATATTATTACAAGCGAGTCATAGCCTTATCAAGCCTTTGATTTTAAGCAACCGCCCAATCTACAAATCATTATAGCCCAATATACTAAAATTCATTACACCTAAATTTATTAGATTAAAATTATTTATGAGTTAATTAAATTGTTATTTCATTTCATTTATTTTATTTCTATAAACTTATTTTAACATTTAAATCTGAATCAGATTTTTAATAAAAAAACCAAATAAAATTTAGTGTACAAATAAATTGTTTGAAATGAAATATCGACGAGATTTTCAAAAATTTTAATGATCTTTTCCAAACTATTGAGAAACTGCACAACTTTAAAAGTTTGCGCAATGTCTCTATACAGCTATAAATGACACGAAATGTTAAAATAATATTTGAAAATATTAATAACTTTTAAAATTTTACAAAAAAATTGTTACCGAAACAAAATTTGCAAAATGATTGAAACTATTTAGAAATAAATTTGAAAAAAGTTGGTGGCTTTCTTAAAATTTTTGTAAACTTGTTTGCAAAATATCTTAAAAATGTCAACAAGGTTTTCAAAATAACAAACAATATTATAAATTTATAATTTTGAAAAATATCGAAAAACAGCACAAGTTAACTTAGTTTGTAAAAGTGATTTCAAAATTTTGCTTGATATTTCCAAACGGCATTAAATACAAAAAATGTAAAAACATATGGAAAAATATTTTAAAAAAATTTGAACTGCTTTTAAAATACCTTGAAACAGCATTGGTTACCAAAAACGTAAACAAAATTGAAAAATATTGTACATTTTTTCAAATTATAAATATCCTAACACAAACAAAAAATCGAATGTCAAAAATGTTAAAATCCAGAATTTTCCAAAAACTATCGCACAATGTGCAAACTTTCATTGAACGCTTAGTTGTTTCAAAAAGTTGCAAATTGTTAAAAAAAGTTTTTCAGTTTCCAAAACACTTTTTTTTAACTTTTGGTGTTTTTATTTTCACATCATAGTTATATATGTAACTCAAAGTAGGTCGGTATGGACGAGTTTATTTAAATCAAATAGACATTAAAATTTTTGGGCGGTCACGGTAATCAGGCAACTAGAGTAGCAAGTAGAGTAACTATACACAAAGAAACTTAAAAAACGTTTCTTAAGCGGGGTTTACACAGGTACAATGGCAAGTAGAGTAGAATAGCAGGTAGAATAACTCTATCTTTAGAAACCCATAACAACGCCCAGTAGAGTAGAGTAACCCCTTAAACGGGGTTTACACGGGTAGAGTAGCAAGTAGAATAACTTTACCCTTAGAAATCCAAAAAAACGCTCAGTAGAGTAGAGTAGGAAGTAAAATAACTCTACCCATATAAACTCGAAAAAACGCGTCTAACGCAAGTTTACACGGATACAATTAGTAGAATAGCAGGTAGAATAACTCTATCCTTAGAAATCCAAAACAACGCTCAGTAGAGTAGAGTAGCAAGTAGAGTAATCAACTCGTATAAACTATAAAAAACGCTCCTTAAACGGGGTTTACAAGGGTAGAGTAGCAAGTAGAGTAAGTCTACCCGTAGAAACACAAATAAACGCTCAGTAGAGTGAAATAACAAGTAGAGTAACTTTACCCGTAGAAACAAAAAAAACGCTTAGCAGAATAGAGGAGCTTGTAGAGTAGCTAGTAGCTAGTGCAGTAGAGTATTATACTTCTTGCAGCAAAGTGAACTCTACTAGCATTTCCATTCTACCTGTGTAAACTCCTCATATAGCAAGTAGCAAGTAGAGTTGCATGTACACGTTGTTGTGCAATTACTACTCTACTTACTAGTAGCTTATTATGTAAACACTTTAAAATCAAAATTGCCAGAGTTGCAAGTAGAGCGCACTTTACTGGCTAATCTGCTAGCCTGATTACTCTACTTGTCTAAACTAGGCTTTAGAGTCAAGTAGCTAGTAGCTGGTAGAGAAGAGTATTATACCGCTTGCATTAAAGTAGACTTTACTCTATTACCTCTACTACAACTTCTACTCTACTAGTTTCTAAACTCTACCCGTGTAAATGCCTTTATGTAGCAAGTAGCTAGTAGAGTTTAGTTGCGTGTACACGTTGTTGTGCAATTACTACTCTACTTACTAGTAGCTTATTGTGTTATCGCTCCAAAATCAAAATTGTTAAAGTAGCGAGTAGGGAGCACTTTACTTTTCTAATCTACTAGCCTGATTACTCTACTCGTCTAAAAAAAGCTTTAGAGTAAAGTAGCTAGTAGCTGGTATAGAATACCGCTTGCATTAAAGTAGACTCTAATCTATTACCTCCACTACAACTTCTACTTTACTATTTTCCTCACTCTACCCGTGTAAATGTGTTTATTTGCGTGTACACGTTGTTTTGCAATTACTACTATACTTACTACTAGCTTATTATGTAAATGCTCCAAAATCACATTTGGCACAGTAGCAACTAGAGTTTGGGTAAGTAGAGCCGACATTACTGCATGTGGTATAGTAGTCTACTCCACCAGCTACTAGCTACTTTACTTGCTACTCTACCTGCTAATTTACTCTACGGACTGTTTTTTTATGATTTTACGAGTAGAGTTACTTTATTTGCTACTCTACTTGACTGATTACTATAGCCTTGTAAATCCCGATTTAGTAATATTTTGAATATTTTTGGGTTCTGACTTGTGGGTCTTGGATCACAAGTCGCGGGTTCTAAGTCTTAAAAAGCGAGCCATGGGTGATTAAAATTAATTTTGCAAAAGAAATAAGCTTAGTATTAGTAAATGTAACGGTTGAAAATTGTTATTAGAAATCATCTAAAATTTCTAGAAAAATATCGCGGAATGTGCAAAATGTCATTGAAAGCATACGAAATGTTTCAAAATACTGAAACATATGCAAAATATAGAATATAATCGCAATAAGCGTTCTTTTTTTTGTAAAAATAAAGATAATAGAATGCTATTCAAAGCACTTAATACTGTACGGGTAAACAAAAGCACAACCATTTTAATTCTAAATTAATACAAGCAGCATAAATTTTAAAACCTTTACGGAATAGCGAATAAAAGTTAGTTAGTTAGTTAGTTAGTTAGGATTTTGGGCAAATCAACCTATAAAGATTATTATTACCTATTGCCTCTAATAAATGTTTCAAAATTGACCTCGGTGGTGTAGCGGTTGAGACTGTTAAGAGCTTGCTTAGTGGATTGATACTTGAATAATACATATTAACATTGCTATTGGCAACATCTTGAAAGTTGTTCCTAGATCTCACCAGGAGAGAGGAAGTTTACAAATAGAGCACACCAATTTGACTTCCTAGAACTTCTGATCGGCGACCCGAGCCCGAATGGAAAATGTAGAATGCGACGCCTACGCGTCAGCGTAAAAGGCTCGGGTATTCTGTTCTCTCAAACAGCCAGGGGTTCGTAATAAAATGTCGCGATTTTTGGAGACTGTTAAGTGTTAACTTATTAATTATTTGTTACTTATGTAATAGTATTTTTTTATAAATTTTTCGAAGAAAAGCAAACTTGCTAAAATACATTGTCCATATAGTACTAGAAAAAAAAATTCATTAGCAAAAATTGATTTAAAAAAACTTGCGCGTTCATTAGCATAGAAGCCGTATTTTATTATTCAAATTGTTAATATTTAAATAAATATTGGCTTTTATTTAAAAATAATTTCAATTTTAAATATTTGCTCCGTTTTGGAAAACAAGTGGAATAATCCGTGTAGATAAAAAGAATTATATTGTAAGCGGATATAAAAAACAAGTAATGCGAATTAGGCCGGCAACACAAATATAATGTGCAGGCATCGAATACGGGCAATCGATAAAGTTTGAAGAAGAGGGTAGATTTGATTTTTAATTTGGGGCGACAGTCCATGCATTCGAAAGTGTAAATTTATGCGAACCAAAAAAATGAGAGAGAGGGAAAAAAGGCGCCCAGATTTGCATACAAAACTAATAGAATATCGAATTAGGTATTTCGTACGACCCAAGGGACGCATACATTAAACGGCCCAATAATTAATATCAGATGAAAATTTGATAAAACGCGACGTTGCTTGCGTATGGTAAGGAGGGGATGTGTAGCGCCCTTAAAGAAACCGCTCTTAATTGAAGCTGCTCTAACGAGCATGATTACTGCGGTCAGACTTCAGCCGTGTCAGGAGCACCTTTAATGCTATCCTATACAACCCGTCATCAACCTTGTACCTTTATATTAGGGTGGGCGCCGCTTTTCGTCCACCGATTTCTATTATCCCCCAGCCCATTAGACGACCACTAACTTAGAGCACTCTTAACAATTGCCGATTTCAATTTGGGGTAGAAATCCAGCAACCCATCTATTGCATCCGCACACTCATTGAATCAATATTGAAATTATAATCAAGCACCATCAGGTGCAGAGGGTTCAGGGATTAGGAATAATTTTGTAAAGTAAGTTGTAAGTCTACGTGTGCAGACACCTAGAAAGCTCGGACTGTAGGCAGACCACGTCCTTTTTGAGAGTACGTGACGTCTTGCCTCTCCACGGTCATCTAATGTAACAGGAGACAAAGACAATTGCTTCACCCTACCAAACAATACAATCACAAATCTCTTATTTACTTAATTAAATCAGCATTTCGGAAGCCCAGCTTGCTTTATGTAATATTACCGGCATCCCTTCACCTCTGCCATTTTAAATTTGCAAAACTCAGGCTGCTACAATGAATTATTGTTTTACTGCCGAAGATGTAAATTACTAAATGTATTTTGCAATTTGTTCTCGTAAAGCATAGCACACAATTTGTGCGATCTGAATTTCAAGTAGTTTTATGAGGATTTTCATATGTGAATAAAGGGAAACAATATACAATGTAGGTCCTCTCCATTTGAACTTCATAACAGTTATAAAGGTTTCTATGGCATAGATTTCTTACTGAAGCGCTTCCCTACTTTGCCGGGGCAATATAAAACAAAGTAAAGTGCAATTTATTGTTATTTGTATACATTGTAACTTGTCAAATTAATTTTAAATATTAGTTGTCCACAGGTTGAACTTATTACAATTTTATTTAAGATGTTTTGTAATTATCAGCAATCGTGAAACTGGAACTTAATCTTTTTATTTGAAAACGTTGCAAAATTGCAAAAATGCTTTCAAAACGTTTGAAACATATAAAATATTACCAAATGTGGGGAAATGTAAAGAGAATATTGAAAATGTTGCAAAGTATAAAAAAAACAATGATAAATAATTTTTTAATTTATGTTGCAAAAACTTGGCAAATGTCATAAAATAGGATAAAAAATATATGCATAATATCCGTTTATCAGAAATATTTTGTGTAAAAATTGCATCTAATTAATTATTGAATTAATATAACAATTTTGAATTTTAATTGTGATAATTTAATAGAAAGCAAAGTTTTAACAACACGCCCATACATAATTTAATTTATTATTTGATGGAAAAAATAAGTTAACATTAATATTAATTATTTAGTTTAAGTGGCAATCCTTCAAGTTGGAGAGCAATTAAACTTCGAAACTATCAACTAGCAACTAGCAACGTTAACTCATGTTTGTGACTTTTTAATTATTAGTTGCAGCGGGCAAAATCTAAAAATATCCATGCCAAAATTCTCGGATGAATAAAATGATTAAATTGATTCAATCCAATACAAATTAGAGTGAAGCTGGCTGGGGCAGATTTACTATTAATTAATAAGTTTCAGTGCTTTAGCACTGATGTAATGATGGGCTATCGAATGTAACATGATTAAAGGTTAATCAATCTCCTATAATGTGCGGCCAATATCATCGATGTTTAATTATTCTGCGGTCCATAATAGAAAACTAACAAAGCCAAGCCATTGCCATCTATTTGATGTTCTGACTCATCGCCTCCCAATCACCTGCGCTTTATACGCTTACTCATTAGCGCCATAATACCCGCTCGTTGCAAATTGAAATTGACATATTATACTTGCACTCGATAAAACAAAATAACGCGCTACTTAATGCAAATATAATTGGCAATCGCAATAATACATCGATTGAAACAGAAATGAATTGCTCATATATTTAGTGAAGGGGAAAGAATTTGATAATTTCTAATTCGCCGCCAGTAATCCGCAACTTAATCAACGCAGCTTGTTCTTTGATTATATTTAAATTTTAAATGAACCGAATTGATCAGCCACTAACTATTAATTCCCGGCCAAAGGGAATGCGCAATCTTTGCTTTTGCTAAAATCCATAGTTTTCAAAACTATAAAATAAATCAAGTTTTAAAGCGACTAATTGGGTGTTGTACACAGCGTACAAGGGAAATCGCATTAATCGAAGCATATAATTATGGAAATGGCTGCAATTCAACCCTAATGTCATAATCGGATGAAACCTATTTTATATATAATGCGTGCGATAAAGGGTGGCCCGATGTCGTGACCTAAGTGCAAGTTCCAGTTTACCCTCGGCTTAGATTTGCTGTCCGATATGGCGAATGCATTTTTAAAGTGGATTTTACAAGCTTGATTAAAAATTTAAACAAAACTTTATTTCCTTATCAACTTTTCAAATTGCTTGCAGTATCTTGCAACTTTTTTTTTTGTAGCGATAAGAAGTAAATAAAAGTGAGATTTATAAAACGCGCCGGCAGAAACATCAGTTTTGCGGCCACTCGCTGTGCTGCCAATCGCATTTGTTTATTATCCAAGCAACTAATCAATATCAAATTATTTTGTATGCAACATTTTCAGCTTTGTTTCAAACATTCACCTAAAATTATATTTATTTTGCTTTGAATGGTTAATTATAAGTTCATTATTGTTATTCGTTTCAATGGAACAACGATCAATACACGAACTAATACAATTTAATTAAAATAATTATATAATATACCTTAAAAATTTTACTGCAAAAATAGCAGAAATTTTCTTTAACAGTTAATACAAAACTGTTTTCTATCAATTCAAATTAAAAATTACTCTAAAAATAGCAGACATTTTCTTAAAGAATTGATACAAAACTGTTTAAAATATTTTTTTAGATTTCCTATAAATTCAAATGTAAAAATTACTCTTAAAACAGCAGAAATTTTCTTAAAGAATTAGTACAAAACTGATAAAAATATTTTTTTAGAATTCCTATAAATTCAAATTAAAAATTAGTTAGCTGAGGTCACAATGACAATGCAAACAAAAAAAAAGAAAATAAAACGATTTTACAGTAAATGAAAGAAAAATACAAGCAAAATGGCATAAAATAGCAAAAGAAGGAAAACAAGCTCAAGTTGGTTACAGAAAAAGTCTATTTCAACAAAAAACTGACAAAATACACTGAATAGAATGCCAAAATGGCAAACAAAGCTATGTATCAAAAATGGCCAATCAAATACTATGGAAAATGGAAAACCAGAACAAGAAAAGAAAGAAGGAAATAAGGAAATAATAACAAAAAACACAAAAGTGTAATACAAACGAGAATAAAATAGAAATAAAAGAAAAGGAAAGCAGGCAGCAACAACAAACAATCAAAAGCAGCAATGAGACCTTAGAAAAACAAACTAAGAAGCTGCACTAAAAGAACTGAAACGTAAAGCAAAAAGGAAATTTTAAAAGATTACTGAAAAACTATATATTTTTTAATAGCTCAAATAAAGAACAAAGTTTAGAACGGAATAGCAAATAATCTAAAACAATAAATAAAGAACTACATCAAGAACTAACAATTTCTGTGTTAGGAGACATACTTTTCTGTGTACTAAATGAAAATTCGCCAACTGAATAGAAGAAAAAAAAAAGTTAAGAATGAATTTTACAAAAAAACCTGGGTTGTATGTACGGTCGAGCAAATAAAAATTATGTAAAAAAAGTAATTGCAAATTTTAACGCGAGAATTAGAAAAAAAAATTGATCAGACCGACAATACAAGGCATTAGGATGTTGCCACAGGGTCACGGACCTACTTTTGTGAATTCAAACAGACCTTTTTTTACTTGCAAACCAATTTTTTGCTCTATTTATTTTCTACGTTATAAAACCAATCCAACTCTACGTAAAAAATATCCAAACATTTTTTTTTACAAAGAGTTGGATTAGTTTCCTAAAAATCCAAACATG
>JARJEC010060487.1:0-25716 GCA_030264575.1 Tachinus sp. AB-2021 | reverse complement strand
GCTAAAGCCCGTTCGGTAAGTCACTGTGTTTGCATAAACGTACCTGATGCTGAACTGATTAAAAGATTATCGGGGCGGAGAAGCTGTCGTGATTGTGGAGAAGGCTATCATGTTGATTTTTCGCTTCCTAAAGAGGGACGTTGCTTGAAGTGTAATGGTGAACTTTATCAGCGAGATGATGATAATGAAGCAACGATCTTGAAACGTTTAGCTGTTTATCATGAACAAACCAGCCCATTAATAGGGTGGTATGAAAAAAACGGTTTGCTAAGATCGATAGATGGCCTTGGAAGCCCTGCAGAAATTAAAGAGCGAATATTAGCCTCTCTGGCTTTTTAAATTTTTAATGTAGATGGAGGCTCTTTTCAATGAGCCGTTTTTTAAACACCTATTTATGCCTTATGATGGCTGTTAAAGCTCAGTTTCTATCAACAGAGGCTATTTAGGTGAGCATAAGTTTTCTTCAAAAATATTTTCTGTTTTTAAGTAAGCTGGATAATTGGAAAGGTAAGGAGGCGTAGCTCTCCTTAAGAAGGTGACTAAAATGAAAGTCCGTTCCTCTGTGAAAACAATGTGCATGAAGTGCAAAATTATAAGACGTTTCGGGCAAGTTCGTATAATTTGCCAAAATCCGAAACATAAACAACGTCAGGGCTAAGTTATTGCTCTGATATGACTTCTTTGTCTCGTTAAAAATAGTACGCTTTAAATATAGGCGCAAAGAAATAATAATATATCCGCATAGTTGTTTAAGCTTAACGTGCTAATAGTCACTAGCGGATTTTATCCTTAGGAGGATTACAGGTGCCCAGGATTTCAGGCATAGACTTGCCCCGCCAAAAACGAATTGAAATTGCCTTGACCTATATATATGGAATTGGACGCCCCAGCGCTCACACCATTTTAAGTAAGGCCGGAGTAGATTTCGGCATTAAAGCTGACGATCTTACCGATGAAGAGGTTGCTCGCATCCGTCGTGTAATTGACACTGAATTTAAGGTGGAGGGCGATCTGCGGCGGGATATTACTATGAATATCAAGCGTTTAATGGACTTGGGCAGCTATCGCGGCTTAAGGCATCGCCGAGGTTTGCCTGCCAGAGGGCAGCGGACCCACACCAATGCCCGTACACGTAAAGGGCCTAGACGCGCTATTGCTGGCAAGAAAAAATAATAATATTTAACTTGCCTAACTTTAGATGACTTTTCTAATGCTGGCCAAATTTTATTCCATTTAGTCAACCATCCCCCAAACTGGGAAAGGGTATAAAAATATGTCCGCCAATAAATCTGTACGCAGAAGCCGGAAGAAAAAAGAGAAAAAAAGTATCCCTACGGGTGTGGCTCACATCCAAGCTACTTTTAATAATACTATAGTTACTATTACTGACCCTCGCGGTAATGCCATTGCTTGGTCAAGTTCGGGAGTTCAGGGCTTTAAAGGCTCTCGTAAATCTACTCCCTATGCCGCCCAAACAGCGGTTGAAGATGCAGCCAAAAAAGCCATGGAGCACGGCATGCGCTCTGTGGAAGTATATATTAAAGGCCCTGGGAGCGGACGCGAATCAGCTTTGCGTGGCCTGCAATCCGCAGGTTTTAATGTTACCCTCATACGAGATGTAACCCCAGTTCCTCATAACGGATGCCGTCCTCCTAAACGCCGCCGCGTTTAACGGGTGCTGCTGGGAATTCTGATTAGCTTTAATTTGCTGCCATATCATCAAAATTGATGCTATCTATAGATTTTAATTTAATATTTTAATGATTGAAAATCCTAAAAGGCAGATTGAATTAAGGATTAATGTCAAACCCCAACTATGCTGAAAGCCAATTTAGATAATCTCAAGTATAAATTTTAAGATTATTTAAGCAGCTTTAGTTGTTCCTGGGAGAGGGTATGGATAAAAACTGGAAAGAACTAATAAAACCAAAAAATGTAGAAGTTGAAGTATATGACCGTAATACCAATTACGGCAAATTTGTCTGTGAGCCATTGGAACGAGGATTTGGATTAACCCTTGGCAATGCCCTAAGGCGTGTGCTTTTGTCTTCACTTCAGGGTGCAGCTATTGCCTCTGTTAAAATAGAAGGCGTCTTGCATGAACTTGCGACCATTAATGGCGTTTTAGAAGATGTTAGCGATGTTGTTCTTAATCTTAAAGAAGTTCGACTTAAACTTCATAGTACGGATTCACGCATAATAAGAATAGAAGCTGAAGGGCCCCATAAAGTCACAGCTTCAGACATTAAAACTGATGCCCAGGTGGATGTTTTAAATCCCAATACACATATTGCTACTTTAGCTAGAGGCGCTTCCCTTAATATGGAAATGACTGTAGTTTCAGGTAAAGGCTATGTCCCGGCTGAAAGTTACCAAAATGATGACCAAGTCATAGGCGAAATACCTATTGACGCTCTTTTCTCGCCGATAAAGAAAGTTAATTTTGTAGTCACAAACGCTCGTGTCGGGCAAAAAACAGACTATGATAAACTTACCATGGAAGTTTGGACGGATGGCAGCGTTACTCCACAAGATGCTATGGCTTTTGCAGCAAAAATAATAAAAGATCAGTTAACTATTTTTATTAATTTTGATGAAGATATTGTCTCTGAAGAAGAAGTTGTTCTTGTAGAGCAAGAACCTTTGCATAATGAAAATTTTTATAGAACAGTGGATGAATTGGAACTTTCTGTCCGTTCAGCTAATTGCTTAAAAAATGCTAGTATTTTTTATATTGGCGAGCTTGTTCAAAGAACTGAGGCGGAAATGTTGCGCACAAAAAATTTTGGGCGCAAGTCACTTAACGAGATAAAAGAAGTGCTCACTGAGATGGGCCTTACTCTGGGTATGAAGGTGGAAGGTTTCAACCCTCCGGCCCCAGCTAAAAAGGAATGATTTTATGAGGCACCGTAAATCCAATATAAAACTGGGACGCACCGCCAGCCATCGTGATGCCATGTTACGCAACATGCTCACTAGCTTATTTGAATTTGAACGTATTACTACTACTTTAAGCAAGGCAAAAGCTTTAAGGCCTTTGGCTGATAGGATGATTGCTTTAGCTAAAAATGGCAAAGCTGATCTTCATTCATTTCGCCAAGCGGCGGCTGTTTTAACTAAACGCTCAGTTTTAGATAAAATATTTGAGGAAGCACCAGAACGCTTTAGTGACCGTAATTCCGGTTATACAATTATGGTTAAAACCGGCCATCGCCAGGGCGACGCTGCCCCAATGGCTATTGTGGAACTTTGTAAAGCCGGGCAAGCCAAAGCAAATATTGGTGGGGGCACTCAGGGTGGTGCTGCGCCAAAGCTTAAAGCAAGTTCAGGCGACCGTTCAAAACGCGTGGCTCAGTCTGCAGTAAAAAACGTATCTGCAGCAGAAGAAACAACAGCTGTTGAAGAAGCAGCTGAAACTGAAAAAGATGCTTTTGAGGCTCCTCAGGATGATGAAAAAACTGAGTAATTTTAGGGCCTAGCACTATGATTTTATAAGATTAGTGTGTTCTGGCAGCCTAAGATGTTTCCCTTATAAAATACTGGATAGCCTAATAAGCGCCGGTAAACTAAAAATGCGCCGCCTATATTTTTGGTGGCGCTTTTTTATTTTTGTAATCGCTTGATTTGAAAGATTAATTGAACTGCAAAAAAACTAAAGTTGCAACTTAGAGCGGCTAAGAGTATAGTATGGTGTTAGCACTATAATTGCGTTTAACTTAAGATTATGGAGCAATATCCAAAAACTTATTTGATCTTTGTAGGCAATACATAGACGTTCTGCCCTCACTTAAGCATTGGCTCAATTAAGAAGTGAAATAATCAGTTTTAAAGTATTTTGTCCTTATTATTTATTACTATGCTTACAGTGATTTAAGCACTGCTTGAAAAAATTAAATTACTCAGCTTGCTTGTTTTTAAAAGGCTAAGCTGAAGAAATATATTATGAAGTTCCCCTCAGTATTTTTTCCAATTGCTCGTTTTACATCTGATCTGGCGATAGACCTTGGCACAGCCAATACTTTGGTTTATCAAAAGGGCCGTGGTGTTGTATTATCTGAACCATCTGTGGTTGCTGTCAGGAAAGATAGCAAAGGTGGGAAGGTTTTGGCTGTAGGTCAAGAAGCCAAGGATATGCTAGGCCGTACGCCCGGAAATATATTTGCCATTAGGCCGATGAAAGAAGGCGTAATAGCTGATTTTGAAATAACCCAGGCCATGCTAAGGCATTTTATAAAAAAAGTGCAAAAGGGTAAGCTTAATTTTTTAAGCAAGCCCAGAATAATTGTTGCAGTTCCTTCAGGCATAACTCAAGTAGAAAAGAGAGCTGTGGAAGAAGCAGCTTCCCAAGCCGGAGCTAGAGAAGTTTATCTTATTGAGGAGCCTATGGCTGCTGCCATTGGAGCTGGGTTACCAGTTAATGAACCAACGGCCAATATGATTGTAGACATAGGTGGAGGAACCACTGAGGTTGCAGTTATATCTTTATCAGGCATCGTTTATTCAAAAAGCCTACGTGTAGGCGGTGATAAGATGGACGAAGCTATCACTCATTACATCCGAAAAAAATATAATCTTTTAAT
Organism: Tachinus sp. AB-2021; assembly: GCA_030264575.1. Lineage (NCBI taxonomy): Eukaryota > Metazoa > Arthropoda > Insecta > Coleoptera > Staphylinidae > Tachinus > Tachinus sp. AB-2021. Next base: position 21,136 of record JARJEC010060487.1, on the reverse strand, counting down.
TGGAGAAAGAACAGCAGAAGCTATTAAACAAGAGATAGGCACTGCTTATCCTTCTGATCACGTTGATACTTTGGAAGTTAAAGGCAGAGATACAGTCACGGGCATCCCTAAGGTGGTGGCTATTGACTCTGAAGAAGTAAGAAAAGCAATGATAGAGCAGGTTGATGCCATAGTCGAAACTGTTCGTATAGCCCTTGAGCAAACCCCACCTGAGCTTGCTGCTGATATTGTAGATAGAGGGATTGTTTTGTCTGGAGGAGGTGCTAATCTACGAAGGTTAGATGTTCTTTTGCGTGAAGAAACAGGGCTCCCTATTGTAATAGCCGATGATCCGTTGATAACTGTGGCGGTGGGAAGTGGCAAAGCCATTGAAAATCCTAAACTTATGGGATTCAAATAAATGCCGGCCTTTTGGGCCGGTAGTGCTATCTACCTCAGAGGGCAGTTGTGCTGTGCGAGCTAGTAAGTAATTGATTACTAGCTTTCTTATATTCCCTATCAGGTTGAGCAGACTTCTGAGTTTTATATTTTTCTGCTTAATTTAACCGCTTATATGCGGCATTTAGAGGCGGCCATCTTCTGATGTTTGATCGTATAAAATGGTTAGTTCCAACAATCAGCCTAATAATTGCCTTGATATTGCTGTCATCATCCAATCGGCAATATCCGCATTCTTCTGGTAAATCTTGGGTTTTAGAGTTAGTCGGACCTGTTGAAAGTTTACTTATGGCCGGTTCAGATAGAGTTAGCGATTTTTGGGGCAATTATCTTTATTTAGTAAATGTTCGTAAAGAAAATAAAGTTTTAACTGATTTAATTGTTAGGCAAGAAACTAGCCTCAAGGATTTAGGCGAATATAAAATTGCCAATGAGCGGCTTAATGCTCTCTTGGGCCTTGCTGAAGCTTACCCTCATTTTGAGATGCAACCCGCCCATGTAATAGCTTGGGACCCCGGCGCATGGTTTAGGGCGGTGGTGATAGATTTAGGTAGTAAAGATGGAATACGGCTTGGGCAGCCAGTTGTCCATGCGCGTGGAATTGTCGGTAGGGTGGTGGAGGTCTCGCTTAATTATTCTCGGGTTCTTTTAGCTACTGATTTTAATAGCTCGATAGATTGTTTTGTTCAACGCAGCCGGGCTGTGGGAATTTTAAGCGGTCAAAATGCACGGCCAATGTCATTGAAATATGTTAGTAAAGATGAAGATGTGCGTATAGGGGATTTGTTGGTGAGTTCAGGCCTTGAAGGGTATTTCCCACGCGGAATACCTTTAGGGACGGTTAGCCGGGTCAACCGCCAAAATGCAGATATTTTTATGGAGGTAGAAGTTAGCCCACAAGTCCCTTTTGATCGCCTAGAAGAAGTGATGGTGGTGGTAAATCTTGGCCCACCCATAGACTTCCTTTCACTTTCACCCACTTTGAGGCCTCTTTTAGAGGATGCGGTGGAGGCAGAACGTCAAAAATTGAAAGCAGAACGACTGAAACAAGGGGAGTAGTTGGCGATGCCAGGTTTATTCACCGCCAAAGAAGAGCATATAGGGCCCCGTAATTTTTTTAAAATAATGGTGCTGGCTTTTTTTTTATCAATTTTACAGTGTTTTTTAGCGGCTAAATTTCAAAATGGCTTTGGCCCTGAATGGATGCTGCCTTTAGCAGTTTTTATTTTGCTAAAAAGCAATTTACACTTAGCAGTTTTTGGCGCTTTTACTTTGGGTTTAATACGTGATCTTGTCGCCGGATCAATTCTTGGTTTATGGTCGCTCATTTTGCTTATGATAGTTTGGCTTTTCTACCCTTATCGCAGCCGTTTTAATCTTTCCAACCCCTTTATATTAAGCCTTTTGATCTTTATGTTAAGCGTATCGTCCTATCTTTTTGTTATGACCCCTTTAATGGCTATTTTAGGTTGGCCAAGTGATAAATTTAATCCTTTGCCTGCTTTTTTTTCTTCAGCCTTTTTTACTTCAATTACCTCTCCACCTTTATTTGCCGTTCTAAATAGTTTTGGCGAAAAAGCTCAAGATGATGATTAAAGGCAAAAAAGTAAGCAGCGATTTAAATGCTCCAATAAGCAGTTATTATCTGTTTTTTTGGTTAATGGTCTTCTTTTTTGTAATTTTAGGCCTGCGCCTTTGGTATTTACAAATAATTAAAGGCGATGAACTGCGCCTTAAAAGTGAAATAAATAAAACTGAGGTCGTGGAATTAAACCCGGTGCGCGGTCGGATTATGGATCGTAATGGAAATATCTTGGTTGATAATCACGTCCGTTTTGACTTATTTGTAAAAAAAAGTGATATAAGCAATGAGAATGATTTTTTACTTGAAATGTCTGAAATTACAGGTTTACCGCTTGATGAACTGAGGGGTGTATATGCGGATTTACCTTCGGGTAAAAATACTTCATCTTTATTTTTGCCTAATTTAAGTAAAACAGTTTTAATAGAGATTGAAAATAGGCGTTGGCGTCTTAAGGGCTTGAGTATAAATGCTGTTCAAACTCGTGAAAACAAGGCCAGCCTTTTGGCTTCTCATATTTTAGGTTATTTAGGCGAGATAAGTCAGACCCAGCTTGATAATGAAAGAAAAAAAATAGATGAAGGTATCCGTAAACTGCTTTTAGAAGGTGAACTTAGAGAGAATGCCTTAAAAATTATGGAGGCAGAGCTTAAACCCCACCGAAAAGGAGACTTAATTGGACAAAGTGGCATTGAGCAAAGCCTAGAAAATGTACTTCAAGGGCGCCGGGGCTCATCCCGCCATGAGATCGACTCACAAGGGCGCTTAGTGAGCGAATTAGAAACAATAAATCCTGAGCCAGGCAAGCATGTGCGTTTGACCATAGATAGCCGCTTACAGGGTGTGGCCCAATCTCTATTGGCCGAGCGGGCCGGCTCTATCGTTGTTATGGATCCTAATACTTTTGAAATTTTAGCTTTAGCTTCTAGCCCTACCTATGATTTAGGCGATTTTATTGGGGGCATCAGCAGAACTAAGTGGAAATCTTTGGTGGAAGATCGTTTTTATCCTATGACTAACAGGGCTGTTGCAGGTCATTATCCACCAGGGTCGACATATAAAATAGTGGTAGCTTTAGCGGCTTTGGCTGAAGGAGTGATAACACCGGAAACAGAATTCCACTGTAAAGGCAGTTTGCAACTGGGTGATAGCACCTTTGGTTGCCATAACCGCTATGGGCATGGCTCTGTAAATTTGAAGAGATCTTTAAAAGTTTCTTGCGATGTTTACTATTATGAGGTAGGCCTTCTTCTTGGTGTAGATAAAATGGCTCAAATTGCCAGAGAGCAATTTCATTTGGGCAAAAAGCCGGGCGTGGAATTATCGACTGAAATGGCGGGCTTAATCCCGGACAAGGCCTGGAAGATGCGTCGATATAATAAAAGATGGGCGCTTGGCGAGACCTTGCCTGTATCAATTGGGCAAGGTTACGTTTTAAATACTCCGCTTCAGGTGGCGATGTTCACAGCCACTGCAGCAAATGGGGGCTATGTATATCGCCCCTATTTAGTTAAAGAGATTATTGATGTTGAAGGTCAGGTGCTTAAGCGCACAGAGCCCGAATTATTAAGTAGGGTTGCGGTTAAAGCTAAAGATTTGAAAGCGGTTCAAGATGGCCTGGCCGCCGTAGTTGGCGAAGATGGAGGAACAGGCCGTCGAGCTGCCGTGGAAGGTATCAGAATTTCTGGAAAAACAGGCACTTCCCAAGTGGTTAGCCGTAAAAGTGCGGAACGTTACAGTGATGGTCAGCTGCCCTATAACAATTGGGATCATGCCTGGTTCACTGGCTATGCGCCTTCTGAAAAACCTGAGGTGGTGATTACAGTTCTTTTAGAGCACGCCGGGGGAGGCGGTTCGCAAGCTGCTCCAGTGGCTAAGCGCATGTTTGAAGCTTGCTTTGATAAATCAATTGTAGCGGATACACTTCCGCCTGCTCAAGTTCAGCCTGACTTGGCGCAAGGTTTTACAAGAGAAGGTGAGGAAGTGGAAGGGGAGATTGAAACTGGGCAGGAATAGTTTCCCCATTACGTTTTTATATATTCACCTAAAGTGTTAGAGCCGCCTCTTAAGCCTGCTATATCGCTAACGTCAGGTTTACTAAGCACCGTCCTCACGCCTGAGGCTTAAACATGCTGGCGGCGCAATGTCTCTTTGGGCAAAGTATTTAGCTTTCTAAATTTTTAATAGTTTCAATAAAGGCAGGGGCGAAGCCTAAAGCCAAGCCTAGATTTACCATTTGATTTTTTTCATCTTTATTTAGGCGGTTTAACATGTTTTCCAAGTATGTTAAGTCAAGCCACAAGTTTTGCAAGGCCCATAAATCAACCTTAAAACCTTGAGATTTAACTAATGTAAAAAACTCAATAATTCCAGTTAAGATTCTTCCAGGATTTCTGGATTCGGCCAATCCCGAAAAAATTTTAAGAAAAATTTCTGCACCAAAACCGGCAATTAATTCTTCTTCTTGAGCTAGCTTTAATAAACCATTTTTTCTAAATAAACTGTTGAGGGCGGTTAAGTTAATAGCCTGGCCTTTTTCAGCTGGGCTTAAAATTCTTTTAAGCTCTGATTCTCCCATTGCCCTGAAAATAAAACGTTCTTCCCAACTCAAATGCTTACCGGCAGAGCGGTTCAGAAGTAGCAGATCTTGATTGAGGTGAAAAACTTCTCTGGCTTTGCCCTTCAAATCATCATATACATCATTGATCATGCTTGATATTAGAAGGCTACGGCAGTGCCCTAAAAAATCTTCTAATATGAAACGTTGAGAATTGGGCATTAGTTTCAGCATCTGCTCCCAGATGCTTAGAGTTGCTGAGGCTTCTAGCTTACCGCCCAAGTCGTTTAAAAGTTTTTCTTCGTCAAGCCAATCAGGAAGAGTCTTGTTATTTAGAGGCCGAGGCTCTACTAATATGGCTAGGTGGCTGCTGCTGGAATATACCCCAAGGCAATTAAAGGGTATTTTTTCTTCCAGGCGGGCATCTAAAAGATCAACTGCCGCCGCAAATATTTGAATGTTCTGCCCACTTAGACGTATTATTTTTTCTGCTTTGAATTTGGGGAAATTTATAAAGTTTTCTACTTTAGGCGCATCAAAGAATTTAGATGCGGCCCAATGAGCAGTAAGCAAATTTTCTGAAAGGCTATCTGGCTCTATTAAGTCTTTCCAGATTTTCTCCCCATCTTCATATTCTGTATTATTAGGTTGAATAGTTTTTAAAAAAGACATTAGAAGATCTGAGAGATCGGCTTGGCAATATTTTTGGCTTAACTCTATGGCCCTTAGGGCATAGCGTAGATTTTGCACTGGTTCTAAGCCGGAAATATCGTCAAAAAACCAGGCACAACTGGTGAACATATAAAGGGCCATCAATTGGGCTTCCATTAAGCGTAAAACCGTGGCTTTTTCAACTTCATTAAGTTCATTTTTTTGATGTTCTTTTAAAAATATATCAACAGCGGCATTATCGTAATAATTTGAAATGACATTTATAAAAGCATTGCGGGCCGCCCAAGGGTCTTTTAGGAGTTTGCCAGCCTCTTCTTCAAGTATTTCAGCCAACTTGTCCCTTAGTTTATCCAAACCGTCTCTTAGAGGGGCTCTCCATTTTTGATTCCATTTCCCATAGCCACCCCCAGTGTTACAGCCACAATTTGAGCGCCAGCGTTCTACACCATGGACGCAGCTCCAAGAACTATTATCAAAAATTTGGGCTTCTTTATCAGGGGGGAAAATAGAGAGAAAATGGCCGTAATTACTAAGTTTAATTGCTTCATTTTCATTTTTACTTTCCTCTAGATGGTTGAAAAGCCAGGCTAAAGCCATATCCCCGAAAGAAAAATGGTGTCCATAAGATTCGCCGTCTGTCGCCAGATTAACCAACCTTGGCCTTTTGCTTGCCCAGGGGGCGCCAAAAGCTTCTTCAATACGTCTTAAAAATTGAGCGCCGTCTTTGAGTAAATTTTCAAAAGCTATGGCGCGGGAAACAGCCCCATCATAAAAAAAGACATCTAAATAATCATTTTTACCTTGGCCCCAAAAAACCCTGTAAGGTTCTCTGGGGTCAACTTGCCCGTTAGAAACATTTTTCCAATTTTTATTGCCATCTCCTAAATCACGTACTGCCGCAGCTTGGTTTTGAGATAAAACTGTAAACTTAAGGCCTTCGGAAGCCATTATTTTTAAACTCTCGAGGTCAACCGCTGTTTCCGCTAGCCACATGCCTTCGGGAAATCGTTCAAAGCGGCTTTGGAAATCTTTAATCCCCCAGCGAATTTGGGTGACTTTGTCTCTAGTGTTGGCCAAGGGCATAATTATGTGGTTATACACTTGGGCCAATGCGGAGCCATGCCCATTGTTTGCAGCAGCAGCTTTTTGATCGGCTTGAATAATTTTTTTGTAGCTGCTGGGGTCGGCTTTTTCCAGCCAGCTTAAGAGTGTTGGGCCAAAGTTAAAACTTAGATATTCATAATTATTTATAAGTTTATATATACTGCCTTCACGGTCTAAAAGCCTTGAGCGGCTGTTAGGGGCGTAGCATTCCCGGTTAATGCGCTGGTTCCAATTGGCATAGGGAGCTGCTGATTTTTGATCTTCGATGGCTAGTATCCAGGGATTTTCTCGTGGTGGCTGGTAGAAGTGCCCATGAATTATAAGATAACGTGATGTCATTTTGAAAGGAGCTCCTCAATGATATTTAAATAGTTTTTCGCAGAATTATCCCATGAAAAATCTTCAGCCATACCATTTTTTATCATTTTTAAGAAGTTATCTGGTTTGCAGTAAAGATCAACAGCCCGGCGCACTGCTAAAAATAAAGCTTTGGATTGAAATTGAGAAAATTTGAAGCCAGTGTCACATTTGCCATCAGGGTTTGCTCCGGCAAAATCTCTTACGGAATCATTAAGCCCACCCACTGAACGCACAATAGGTACTGTGCCGTATCTAAGGGCATACATCTGCACAAGGCCGCAGGGCTCATACATGGAAGGTATCATTACCATATCGCACCCGGCATATATACGGTGGCTTAATTTGTCATCATAACCGATAACTACCTTGCATTGTTCAGGAAAACGACGAGCGAGATTTTTGGCGATGTCTTCATTAAAGGGGTCACCAGAGCCTAGAATTATTAAACCAACGCCTAAGTTAAAGATATCATCGGCAGCTTCATCAAGCAGGCTAATCCCTTTTTGAGCAGCTAAACGGCCAACCATGCCTATTAAGGGCTGTTTTTCAAATGATTCCTTGAAGCCAAATTCAGCTAAAAGCTTTTTTTTGCACATGGCTTTGCCGCTTAAATCATCTATGCTGTAATTCGCGGCAATTTCAGGGTCTTTTTCGGGGTTCCAACAGTTTTGGTCAATTCCATTTAAAATACCATAGAGTTTGTGTGAATGATGCCGCATTGTTCCATCTAAACCATGCCCGCCTTCGGGAGTTTGTATCTCTTTGGCGTAAGAGGGAGAAACAGTGACTACGGCTTTGCTATATATTATTCCAGCCTTTAAAAGGCTGGATTGATCAAAATATTCCATCCCTTCCATGCTGTTATAAGAGTCGGGCAAGTCTAGAAGATGCCACTTTTCTGACGGCACTAAACCTAAATAGCCTTGGTTATGGATTATAAAAAGACCTTTAGGGAGTTTTAAATCTCTATGGTGCAGAAGTGGCATTAAAAGCCCGGTTTGCCAGTCGTTGGCTATAATTATATCAGGATATTTTTCAAGTTTGGGGAGTATATCTATGACAGCTTTGCAGAAGAAAGCGAAGCGTTCAGGGTTATCGGTATATTCCATCCCCTTGTGGCCATAAATACCCGGTCGCTCAAAAAAATGTTCACATTTAATAAGATAAATCGGAACATCTGGAGCCAGTTCAGTTTTTAAAAGTGAAGCACTGATCACTTCGCCAGCTTGCTGGATACTAAAACTAAGGTTCAAATTTTCAATTTTAAAATCAGGGTTGTCTAGAACTGTTTGATAAGCTGGCATTATAAGTGCTACGCTAGCGCCTTGGCGCTTTAAAGCTAAGGGAATGCTCGCAGCCACATCAGCTAGGCCCCCAGTTTGGGCTAGAGGGCGTATTTCAGAAGACGCTATTAAAATTTGTATTTTTTTACCCACGGATTTCTCCTTGCCTCCAGGGACTTATTGGGGTGCCAGCGTGCCGGTTATTAATCGGCAGCTCAGCTGGAAAATGATTTGCCCGCCTTTTGGTCTTATTTAAAATAGGCCGGGCAATTAGCTTATTTTTTGATCCCGCTGCTTAAGCAGCAACGTTTCGGTGTTCAACTAGCCCTTCAGGTTTAGTTGAAAGTATAAAAGTCTTTATTACGGTTTAAGACCTCGTGTCCTTTTTCCGTCACCAAGACTAATTCTTCAAGCCTGACTCCGCCTTTTCCCGGTAAGTAAATGCCGGGTTCTACAGTTATAATTTCTCCGGCTTGTAATTGGTTTTTATTATTTGGTGACAAAGAAGGGGCTTCGTGGATTAAAAGCCCAACCCCATGGCCGAGTCCATGCCCGAAATAAGGGCCATAACCGCATGAGTGTATATGCTTGCGAGCGACATGGTCAATTTCTGAGGCCGGCACACCTGCTTTAATAGCTTTGATGGCTTTTAGCTGGGCCTCGCGAACAATAGTGTATATTTCTTTTTGCCAGCCCCGTGCTTCTCCAATAATTACGGTGCGGCTGATGTCGGCGCAATAAGCTTTATATCTGGCTCCGCAATCAATAATAACCAGGTCGCCTTTTTTAATTTTTCTTTTGCCAGGCACAGCATGCGGCTTGGCCCCATTAGGCCCTGATGCGACAATGGTTTCAAAAGAGGGGCCTTCGGCTCCCAAGCGACGAAACTCGTTTTCCAGAAAAAAAGCCGCTTCTCTTTCACTAAGCCCATCTTCCATTTTAGTGAAAAGGGCTTCAAGCGCTTTTTCTGTAATAGAGAGAGCTTTGCGGATAAGTTTTATTTCCAAGGGACTTTTTACTGCCCTTAAGCTATCTAAATTAAAAGGCAAGGCCTGAAAGTCCAGCTTGCGGTTTGAGAAATTTTGGCGTAGGCGAGCCAAGCTGGCGACGCTTAAAAACTCAGCTTCAAAATGAATTACAGAAGTTTTGTTTAAAGCTTTCATTGTGCCCAATTCTGTGGCGAGTCCTTGGCGGTAGGTGATAATATCAAACAGGGGTGCTTCTTCTTTCGCAGCCTGAGTAAAGCGTGAATCAGTTAAAAGATATTGCTTACGGGAAGTTATCAACAAAGCTCCGCATGATTCGTTTATCATTGGATCTTCAGCCTCAAAGCCTGAAAAGTACCGGCGGTTTGCAGAAGAATTGATAATTAAAGCCTCCACATTGTGTTTCTTCATTAATAAACGGAGGGCTTTTAATCTTTCAAGTTGAAATTTTGATATCGGCATTACTTGATAAATCCTTTGAAGTGGCTTAAAATACGTTTAAGCGATAATTAAGCTGGCAAGCAAGAGCGGGAAGATAATTTACTTACTTCTTGACCGAGCTAGTAAAATAAAACACCGACATGTCTGCGGTTCAAAGCCCCAAAGGTACATTGCTCCGTCGCAATGTTTTAGATTAGCCGAGCGTCTCGGCCGGGAAGTGAACTTGTTGCCTCCTCACTGCCAAAAACATGCTTTGCAGATATAATGCGATCTTAACGCCAGTAATTAATCATTGTTATTATCTTTTTATTTATGTACAACTTTATAAGTTTGATATCAAAATAATACTTTATAAATTTGTATCAGCTAGCTTGCCATATCTTTTCAGTAGTCTGATAAGAAATTAACATCCGTTCTATTATAACAAAATAATAAGACAATATGAAGGTGATTAAGCAGCTGTTTAGCAGATAAGTGAATCTAGAGTCTCATAAATTTATATTAACTGCCTGGATCAATCATATTTCAATGGATTCTATAGTACTAAATTTACCTTATTCATCATGTTTTATTCCTCCGGCAGTGCGGCGGGGGCTTGGCTTTTCAAATGATGAATTAAGGTTAGAGCACTGGAATTTATGTGACCCTCATTTGGCAAATATTTTTGAAGAAATTAGCCGAGATTCTTCTACTTCGCTGTTAAAATACCCTTATAGTCCTCTGGTGGCTGACCCTTTGGGCTCTTGGTTTTGGGAGCTTGACGGAAGCAGTTCAGAAGCTTTTATTCTTCCGCAAGGCAGCAGTGGAAAAATTATTGATTGGGAAGAAAAAGATAAAGATATCCTTATAAGGCGAGCCGTTGACCCTTATTACAAAGCCTTGGAAGAAGAATGCAAGAAAAAATTGAAAATTTCCCCTTTTGTTTTACTAGTAACTTTGCGCTCGTTTTCTTCACAGCCTTTATCTTTTGAAAAAAATATTAAGGCGCTTAGGCCTCAAATAATGCTGGGAGTTCAAAACTCTTCAACCCCTAAAACGTTAGTGTCTACGGCTTTGGGGGCTTTTCAGGCTTTTTTATGGTGGGTGGAATATAATAGGCTCCATCAGCCCGCCGCTTGGCTTCCGCCGTCTTTGCGTGGCCTAAAGAGGGTTAAAGCTTTGGGGCTGGCTTTACGTCGAGATTTATATATGGATGAAAATACAGGTGCGCTTAAAGAGTCGGCCATAGAAGTGAAAAGAGTTTTAGCAACAGTTTTAAACCTTTTGAATCAGGAAATGAAAAGAATAGAACAATTGTCTTTGGCCAAAATTGAAAAAAGAAAAATCCCTTCACCTCTTATCAGGGCAGATAAATTAAAGTAAGATGATCATATTAACGATTGATACAGATTGGGCACCGGAAGAAGCCACTTTAAGTGTTTTGGAAAAAGTAAAATCTTTGGGTATAAAATGTACGGTATTTTTTTCAACACCCAGTCCCTTGCCTTATTGGCCCCTGCTTGAAGTTGCTTGCCATCCTGATCTTTCCAGAAGGCGGGTGGATTGGCTAAAAGATAAGCAAGATGATTTCCCCCTTGCTTCAATGGAGGAAAATCAGGCTGTGGATGAGGCTGAGTCCGGTATTTTGGCTTCATATAGAGATGCTTTTCCCCAAGCAAAGGCGATAAGGACTCACCGTTTTTATTGGCACTCTGATCTTTCACGTAATTTATTGCGATTTGGCTTTGAGCATGATAGCTCTATGATTTTACCCTATCACCCGGGGCTTAGGGGTTTTAAGGTGGGGAGACTCCACCGCTGGCCTGTTTTCGCAAGCGACCATCTGCACCTAGCCCGGCGCTTACCTTTGGATAGCTTGAAAATACCAAACTTAGATCAAGCAGGGCTTAAAGTTTTTTGTTTTCATGTGGCTTATCTCCATTTAAACGCTTCTAGTTTGGAAGATTTCAATATGATCAAACAGCAGATGAATGGAGAAGATTGCCAGCCAGCTAAAACTTCAAAAGCCGGAATTTGGGATTTATTTGAATTACTGGCTGAAAGAATTTATAAACACTCACAAGGTTCATTTTTAAAAGAAATTTCACCAGAATATATTGTGCCTCATAAGGGCTAATGAAGCCCTTGAGGGCATTGTTTGCCGCAATATCATGCTTTGATGACGGCTAAATAGGGAAGTTAATTTATTGCCTCTCCCCATTTTTAATAAATAAACATTAAGCCGGGTGGGTTAAGCTTTTTTCTTAGTCTAGCCTCCAATTACTTAGCGATGAGAAGGTGATAAATTCACTTCCCGGTCGAGAGACATCAACGAATCTAGAGCAATGCCCTAAAGGGCTTAGATATCAAAGCAAAAGTTTAAGCCCCTTTGCTTGGGCAAGGAGTAGATGGTATGAAAATTATAAAACCTGAGTTTGAAATATTAAGCCCCCTTGAGCCTCGGGCCATCTTGGCTCGCATTGAAAGAGCCGGGCGCATCTGTTACCGCTCTGAGGACCGCATAACCGACCGTTCTGCCTCAAATTTTATTCGAGGTATTATTAAAAGCGGCCATCATTCTGTGATTGAGCATGAAAGCATAAGTGTTAGGCTTGTTTGTGACCGTGGAGTCACCCACGAGTTGGTGCGCCACCGTTTGGCTGCTTTTAGCCAAGAAAGTACTCGTTATGTCAATTATGGCCGAGGCCCAGACGGCCAGGGTTTGGTTTTAATTAAGCCAGTTTTTTTTGAAGAAGATTCAAAAAAATATGGCTTATGGCTTAAGGCGATGGAAGCCGCTGAAAAAGCATATCTTGATTTGATAGCTGCCGGCGCTTCGGCCCAGGAAGCCCGCACTGTTTTACCGAACAGCCTGAAAACGGAAATAGTGATGACTGCCAACTTACGCCAATGGCGCCATGTGCTGGCCTTACGCTGTGCTGCGCCTTCTCACCCGCAAATGCGTGAAATAATGAAGATGGTATTGGGAAAATTTAAAGAATTATTGCCGGAGATATTTGAAGATATTGTTTAAATATTTTAGCTCTATTGTTTACTTTGCCTTAGGGCTTCGGTTAGCCTTAATGTCTTAGATTAACTAGTGGCTCGGTCGGTAATTAATCGTCTCCTCAGTCTATATAATAAAGAAAGATCATTTTTTTACTCTGTTTGAATGCTTAATGCCTTATAAAATGCGATCTTTCTTTAAATTGAGGTGCTTTTATAATGGAACCCCAGTAAATTTTTTATCTTTAGCGTCGCCTTTACTAGCTTCTGCCAGGCGGACTAAGTTGCGCCCATCATGTTTCGCATGGTATAAAGCTTGATCGGCCCGGTTTACAAAGGAATCGATATCTTCCCCTGCCTCATACTGAGCAACCCCTGCGCTAATGGTTACCATAAGTGAAGTGCCCCGGATGGTAATATCGGTGTTTGCCAGGCTGCTTCTGACTTGCTCAGCTTTTTGGGCTGCCTCATCGAGTTTTAGCCCCGGCAGCACCAGCAAAAATTCCTCACCACCAAAGCGTATGGGCAGATCTTCAGCTCTTGCCGCTGCTTTTATAATGTTGGCACAGATAATCAAAACCTTATCGCCGAAAACATGTCCCCAGTTGTCGTTAACTCGTTTGAAATGATCTAGATCAAAGACAATCAGGGAAAGAGGCTCTTGATTTACTAGAGCTTTTTTCATCAAAGAAGGCATGCTGATTTTCAATTGTCGTCGGTTATATAATTTGGTAAGCTCATCCTGCCCAGCCAAGTTTTTTTGAGCCTTGAGTTCGGCCTTTAAGCTGGCGATGGTGTTGCTGGCCTCATTTAAGCTGTCTACGAAAATGCCGTTAGATTCAAGAGCAGCCTCTGTCTCATTTAAAAGTTCTTCTAAAACTGTTTGCAAACTGCTTGCGTCGTCTGAAACTGCCATTTGTTTGCTTTTGTCGTGCAAGACTTTTTTGTAATAATTTGTTTTATCTAAAACATTTTTTATACTTGTTTCCATTTTATCGGAAACAAGTATAAAATTTTTGGCAGCGTTTTCAAGTGTTTCAGATTGGCGTTTATCACCATAATACAGTTGTTCATAAATAATGGAAGAAAATTGGTGGTCGAACTTGGCGTTCTCGTTTAGAAGTGTATTAATTACATTATTTAAAGTTGGGTTAGTATTTAAGAGGTAGTCAAAAAAAATACGATAATTGTTAGGCGTGACCGGGATGTTTCTTTTTGCCAGAAATGGTAGTAAGCGCTTCGCCACGGCATATGAGTGCTCTATTTCTTCTTGAAATTCTTTTTCGCTTATTTTAATTTGATCTTGTATTGCCGCATCAGTGGTCATTAGTCACTCGCTTAAAAAGTGAATTAATCTCATCATTGTCCCGTAAGCATTGCTTTGGCTAGCAGGCCGCAGATTAATGGCCCAGCCGGGAAGTGAATGAATTGATCGCCTTTTCAATCTTGCTTTACTAATAAGCATTAGGCGAAATTTTCTAACTTTATATGCTAGCATGAGCGCTAGTGAGCCGCAAGTTAAAAAGATGATTTTTATTTTTTGCATTAACTCAAAAAGAGTTTAAGGCCGTGAGATATCTGTGGTTTTGGCCTTGCTTCGATCGGAAAGTACAATTTATTAGCTTCTCAGCTTTTAGGTGAAAATAAATTAAGCGATTTAATGACTTCCTCGCCTAAACCATTGTATTATTCACTAACGTTTAGGTGGCGGCACTTTTTGCTGTGCTGGCTATATCTAAAGCTTGTATTTTTTCAGCCTTACCGTCCGAATTAAAATACAAAATTACTCCGTTTAGGCGTGCTCCCTTGCTTGCGGGTTCAAAGCGCTGAGTACGCCCACTTAAAAAAGAAGGCATCACACTTTCTTTGCTCATACCTATAATGGAATTATGGGGCCCGCACATGCCCGCATCAGTAATATAAGCCGTTCCCCCCGGCATAATTTGGGCATCGGCTGTTTGAATATGAGTATGGGTGCCTAAAACGGCCCCCACTCGCCCATCAAGGTAGCTAGCAAGTGCTTTTTTCTCGCTGGTGGCTTCAGCGTGAAAATCAAAAATGCTGATTTCAGCCCCAGCCTCTTTTATTTCTTCTATCAGGCGATCAGCGGTTTTAAATGGGCAATCAAGCGTTTGATTTAAAAAGACACGCCCCATAAGGTTACCCACAGCGATTTTTCTTCCCCCCGGGCTTTCAACCAAAGTCCAGCCTTGTCCGGGGCAGGGATCAGGGTAGTTGGCTGGCCTCAATATTCTATTATCTTCCCTCATTAATTTTTCAATATTTTTGAAACGAAAAGTGTGGTTGCCTCCGGTTAGAACCGCTATGCCTAAATCAAATAGTTCTAAAGCTTCATCTGTATCTAAGCCTAGCCCACCTGAGGCGTTTTCTCCGTTGGCCACAATTAGATCTATCTCTTGGCGTCCAACTAAGGCAGGGAGCTGATTCCGTAGAATTTGCCGCCCAGGGCGACCAAATATATCTCCTAAAAAAAGAATTTTCATCATTTTTCCTCTTTGCACTAAAAGGCTTTATGTCGCATTTTCGTTGCCCGAAAGGGCCTTGCGTAGCCTTCCTAAATTCGCTAGCGTCTCGGGCGGAAGTTAATTTGTCGCCTCGCCGCACTTTTTAGCTTGCTTTCAGTGTTTGGGCGACTGAACAGCAGTAAATTTATTTTCCTCTGGCCATGGAGGCCACTACTGCGGCTAGGCATATGGGGGTGAAAATAGAAAAGCATATTTTCACCGCACTCATGAAGGCCGGGTAGCGGTCTGGGCTTATTTTGCCGGGGCCTATAACTATACTGAAAATTAAAGTGGTTAATGATATGGAAAAAACCTGCCCACAAAGGCGAGTGGCGGTTATGATACCTGAGGCTTGTCCAACACTGTCCGGGGGGGCGGAGCCTATTATAGCATTAGAATTGGGGGCGCTAAAAGTGGCAAAACCTATGCCTAAAAGAATAAGAAACAGCATAAATAAGGGCATTGGGGTGTCGGGGCTTAAAAAAATGGCAAGAAGACCCGTGGACAGGCATAAAATTGCCATGCCACTTGAGGCCATTATTCCGGCATCAATTTTGTCGGAAAGTCTGCCAGCAAAAGGGGTGATGAAAGCTTGGCAAGCGGGTTGAATCATTAAAATTAAACCGGCCCGTGCGCTTGGCAAGCCTTTGCTGTATTGTAAGTATAAAGCTAAAATAAAACCGATTCCAGTTGAGGCGCAATAGCTTATAAAAGCAGCCATTGATGAAAAAGCAAAACGGCGGCTTTTGGTGAACAAGCGCATATCTAAAATAGGGTTGGGGCTTTTTAAACTGTGGCAGACGTAAAAATAGGCTAAGACTAAGCCAGCGGCAGTCATTATTGGGCCTAATGGAATTTTAGTGATATTGACTAGGCCGAAAAATAAAATGATGACGGCTGTAATCCATAGAAAAACTCCGACCCAGTCCAGTCGTTCACCGAGAGCTGGTTTTTGTTCTATTTTTACGATCAAGGTCAAAATAAAAGAGGGGATAAAGCCAGCAGCGTTAAAATAGAATATGGCTCGCCAGCCCCACCATTGCGTAAGGTAGCCGCATATCAAGGGCCCTAAACTTAAGCCCACATACACGGCTCCAATAGCGTAACCTAAGACTAAGCCTCGTTGTTCCGGTGGGTGCACGGAAGTAAGCATTGCGGTGGTGTTTGTGAAAACAAGCGTCAAGCCCAAGCCAGTGATAATGCGGCTTGTGATCAATGAAGGCGCATTCCAGGCTAGGGCGCTAATTAAAAGCCCGCAGGTGGCCAATAAAAATCCAATTATGGAAGTTTTCCGGCGGCCGACTATATCAGCAAGTTTAGCCCCAGGGGCGGCTACGGCGGCCATGCTCATAAACATACTTAAGGGAATCCAACCCATCATGGCGGCGGAAAAGCCCATTTCCCTTTCCATACTTGGCAGCCCTAGATTAAGCCCGCTAAAGCCCATATTCCCTAAAAGGTTAGTTAGTATAGCAGTTATAAGTATCAATTTTCTAGTGAAATCATTGACTTTTATGTTTGAAGGCATATCTTTTCTCATCGTTTTATTTTCTCAGCTTTTGCCGACTGGTTTATTTACCGTAGGCTCCATAATAAAAATTTTAGGCCCTGAAAGGAAAGGGCATTGCGTAGCCTTAATGTTTTTGACGTCGCTAAGATCTCGGCCGGGGAGTGAATTTATTGCCTCCTCATCTCATAAAATATTTATATTACGGAGATATTATAGAGTGTAAGCTTAATAATAACAATACACATTCTTTGCGATCTAGATTGCCGCTGTTGTCTCTTGATAAAAAAATGCGCATGATATATATTGGCTCTTATACTAAAGTCTATTTCTTCCTACCTTAGAGACAAAGCAGAAGTATAATTTGCTTGACAATACCTTGGCTTTAAAGGGGCAGTGCTTCAGCAAAACGCCACTGATTAGCTGCTGGTTTGGCTTTATAGTTAATTGCTCTCTTAATCAAAACCAAAGGGGCTTTACATGGTTTTGATGCCGAGGATTTGCTAGCGTCTCGGCCGGGAAGTGAATTTATCCCTCCACCGCTTTTTTATTAGCGGAGTAGAATTAAAATATGTCAACGAGTAAAAACAAAGCCGCTTCCACCGAGAAAGATCAGCCGAAAGAAGATGGCCGAGCTTATATGCGTTTGGCTGAAATATTGAAAGAGCATATAGTTGCGGGTTATTATAAATGTGGGGAAAAAATTCCTTCTGAGGCTGCTTTAAGCCGTGAACACAGCTTGGCCTTGATGACTGTGCGCCAGGCTGTTGGCGTATTGGTTGATTGCGGCCTGCTTGAGCGAATTCCCGGGCGGGGCACTTATGTTAAGGAGTTAAGTTGGAGCGGTGCTCCATTTTTTATTGATGGCTTAGTGGAGACTGTTAGGGCTCCTGAGGCTAGGGTGACAATAATAAAAAGTGAAGTACAGCGGGCCAACTCTGAAGTGGCTGGGCTTTTAGGGGTTGAGCTTGGAGATTCTGTTATATTTTTAAGGCGCCATATTATGGTCGATGAAGATGTTCTTTTGGCTCAAGAGGGTTATTTGTTATTAGACCCCAAACGCCCTGTAGTGGAAGCGGAGCTTGAAGCCACCTACCTTACTGGTTTATTTACAGGCAGCGGTGAAGGTTTAATAAAGAAAGCGTCTTTGGCTATTTCGCCCATAATTTTATCAAATATTGATGCTTGTGCTTTAAAGCGTCCTATAGGTTCGATTGGGTTTAAGCTCAATTATTCTTTTTTTGATGCTGTATTATTACCGCTTGCAGTGGGGTGTTTTATAGCTCCAGGTGACCGTCTGGAGCTCACTGCTGAAATAGGTATAACTGATTTTGCTGTCGCTAAGCCCCGAAGGGGCTTTGCGTAGCCTAGTGTCTTAAATTCTCAGGCATGTCTCGGCTGGGAAGTGAATTTATCGCCTCCTCACCGCACATTAAAGTTACCGCTTAAATTTGAGCCATTAACTTGACGGCGATTAAACTGACAAGTTGGCCTGGGATGGTAAAGTTTCTTCCCATTTTACATTATTTGTCCTTTAGAAGTTTAGAGAAAAAATTTTGCTTAATACAGATAATATAGATCAATTAGATTTGAGTAATAATCAAATAAAAAAGCTTGATGATTTGCGCCAGCTAATAGTTAGCCTAAATGAAGTGGCAGTGCTCCAGGCGCTTGTTAATTTGCTGCATGATGGGCTAAGCCCTCAAGAAATTTTGCGATGCTTTCAAAAAGCTTTGGTTGAAATTGGCGAGATGTACCAACGAAACGAATATTACGTTTCCGGCCTTATCTTATCTGGCGAGATTATGCGACAATCCATGCGCCTTTTAATGCCACACTTAGTGAAAGAAGCTGGGCGTAAGGGGCGAAGAGGTTTAGTTATTATAGGCACTATAGAGGGTGACATTCACGATTTGGGCAAAAATATGGCTTCTTATTTTTTAGAGGCCTATGGTTTTGAAGTGGTGGATTTGGGGGTGGATGTGTCGCCCAGAGTTTTTTTGAAAGAAATTCTTCAACGAGAGCCGGATGCGGTTGGAGTCTCTCTTTTGTTGACTAGCTGTTTAGAGCCTTTGGCCCGTCTTATGCTTTTGGTGCGTGAAACATATCATGGGCGGCAGGCACCTCCTATTTTTGCTGGGGGTGGTTTTTTGTCAGGCTCAGGTGATCTTTCTTTATCGGCTGAGGTTGCGAAGCTAGGCGTGGATTATATTGTGAATGACGCTTATGATACATTAAACCTCTGCCTTAATCTCACTAAGCATTTGCGCGAATTAGGCGAAGGTGAAGATGGCAAATTAAGCTCTACAAGGCCTTGAGGGGCATTGTAGAGCTTAGTCTTCGAATCGTTAGCGCCTATCAGCCGGGAATTTAAATTTTGTTTTCACCTGTCAAATTAATTTCTTTAAATGTCTTTTTCCACCAGCAATGTTTTTTTCAGAAAATTCTTTATTATCTAAGCGTATTTTTATCTCAAAAAAGTTTGCATTATCTCCTAAAAAACCATCAATAGCTTCTTTGGCCAAAACCATAGCGTTTTTAGGAACATATTCTGTGGGCTTAATAATAATTTCCAGGCCCTGAAGGGGCATCATTTCGCTGCAATATTGGTGATTTGATTTGTAATTTAAGTTTTTATCTGCTTCTTTTAAACTCACATTGTAATCACGCACAAAGTTTAATTTTAAAAGTGGTGCTTCAAATTCAGCTAGGTTTATATTTTTTCCATTTATAGATATACTATCATTAAGGCGGCCAAATATTTTTAAGCGTGCTGTTATGGCACCGCAAGGGCAGGATTCATTTATAATCAAGCCTTCATCACCAGTACGGTAGCGCAAAAGAGGCATTGCTCGCCTAGTCAGGGGGGTTAGGCATATTTCTCCGGTTTGCCCGGGAGCAAGAACTTCGCCTTGAGGTGAAATAATTTCAAGCCACAGGTCATCCCTTAAATGCGGCCATTGGCGAAACTCGCATTCAACAGCCCCGCCTAACCCGCACTCACTTAGCCCGTAATGGCGGAAAACACGGCAGCCAAGGAAATTATTTTCCAATTCCTTCACCAGCCCGTCAGAAGCAACATCACCGCTTAAAAGTATGCTTTTAAGCCCATTCAAAAGTTTTGCTTCCGGTTTTCGGCTTAAGGATAATATTTGGGCTGGAACGCCCACCAAGCAAGTCGGCCGCCACTCCAGCAGTTGCTTAAGCCAATCGCTTTCTTCCTTTTCATTTTTAGGGATAAAGCCATGGGCAATAAAGTCTATATTCCAACGGGCCAAGGCTCGCCCTAGCAGGTCGCCCACGTTTCCGGGGCGGGCCGGGCTCATAGCTAAGGCTACCCGGTCATAGGGTGGGCTCACTAAAATGCGCATTCCATATTCAAAAAATTTTATGGTTTCTTCAAGATCGTCTGCGCTTGAATAAATGCGTTTACTTGTGCCGCTGGTGCCTGAGGTGGGCACAGTCACTAGGCCTTCAACATCATCTTGCCCAACAGCAAGGAAGGCTAAAGAATCTGTGGTGATGTCTGCTGATTTGGTGAAAAAATCTAAATCTGCCAAATATTTGCTAGCGAAAAACAGGGCTTTATCATCAGCTATATTTTTTGAATTAGTGGCTAATTTTTCTAATTTGCTGGCTATAATTAAAGCTCGGCCCTGCACTTTTTTGTAAAAAGGGGCATTGTGGGCTGCCCAGGCGATTGTTTCCGCTAGTTTAGCAATTTTCCATTTTTGATATTGCCCAAATGAAGGCATGCTTTTTAAGCCGTTTCTAGCTAAAAAAGCCTTGTTTAAATAATGAGTTCTTGGGGACATATTTTATAATTCAGGGCGGCCCTCTAAGGGGTCTAAAGAGCTTTCTTGAAGAATATCCATGGCTTTGGCCCAGGTGTGGGCAACCAAGTCACCACAGCCAACGGCTGGATTCATATCTCCAGTAAAATCTACTCCGGCAGATTCAAAAATTGCCCGACAGCTAAACTCTGTTTTATTTTGTAATTCTTCTTCTTTAAACCATTTTATTAAAGCTCCGGCTAAGGTGCGTGCCCCTAAGATTGGCTTTTCATCATCTAAGCCTTTTCCGGTGTAAAGAGAAAGAAGGCACAAGCCACCGGTGAGAGCTCCGCAAATATCCCCGCAAGAAGCACCGTTGGCTAAAGCGCTCATGGCCCGCACAAGGTCGGGGTTTTCTCGTCCTAGCGTTCTTAAGCCCATAATCATTACTATTTGTGCGCAAGAATAGCCTTGCCCTGCTAGTTCCATTATTGCTATTTGAGTATCGTCTATCATTTTCGTATATCCCTGTGCTCTGGGGGGGGTTGCGTGGCCTTAATGTCATAGATTTATTTAAATATCGGTCGGGAAGTTAATTTATCGCCTCTTCTCTTTATTTATAAAAATTACAAGCTATCGAATAGGCATTTGAATAAAATCAAACCATAACGGCTTTTGTTTAATAAAAACATATTGTTATTATCTCGCTTCACATGTTTAAGTGCCGAGTCTATAGTCGGCATCAGCCCGCAAGGACTGAGCTTGCGGGGTGCAAATAAATAAGCCGTAAGACAAATTTATAAAATCACAATCTATCCCACGTGAACAAGCGAATAAGTCTTTAATAGCGGATACAGAAGCAAACTCCCAAACTATTTGAGCACCCAGTTGATTAAGCTCTTCGTTATACTCGCTAAAATGTA